>BJKM01000019.1:2520000-2683753 GCA_015082035.1 Chaenogobius annularis | reverse complement strand
CCACTGTGTCATAGGCCAAAACTCCACCTCTTTAGAATACAGGTTGTTCTGTCCAGTGGACCAAAAGTCTTCAGGGCACTCTCTGCATTCTATGAATCTAAAAACAATGAATTTTAAAATCAATCAGCAATCTGTGTATGTGGGAAAAGTATCTGATTGGTTAAACCCCTCTACTATGCAAGTTTTCTCAGAAAATTTTTTTATGTATTTATGTTTTATTTACTAGGTTATTGTTTCAGTTTGGTTCAAATTAACTAAATGATTCTTTTTCTCATTTTTCCCCACCTGTCTCATTGCTAACTTTGCCGCTGTCACATGGTAGACAGTCAAAGCAGCAAACAAGCTCCCACGACGGACAGCTTTCCGGGATCCTGGAGCACAGCTGTCACTGCACACAGACACTGGCACCTACAGTGAACATTATTCCCCAACTCAAAGGTAGTAATTACTGATATGGAGCTAATTATGTTTGCAACTGTCATTCAATTAGTGTGTGTCTAAAATTTGACTTGATTCATGTGAATATTTTTATCTTATCTAATTGTACAACATAATTTTAGACCTGCACAAGTCAAATAAGTACACACAAAAATTAAGTACAGATGCACAAATTGAACAATGGAAGTGTTACAGAATTCTTATTTCAGACACACATACATAAATGGATACACAAAAAGTAACCCGATACTAATGGCTGTTTAATTACGATATCCCTTACAAATCTTATGCCAGTGAACCCATATCCGCATCAGTCGACCTATTCTTACATGACTTACCTCCACCTGGACCTACAGGAACTTCAACAGTTGACCTCTGAAGGTCAAAACACAGTTTGAGCTGCAGCTTGCCTTGCTCTGATGACCAGCCCAAATAATCCTGTCCTCCTTGATGACCAGCTCCTTTCCCGCCGCTTTGGTCCCATCAAACAGACCAACTGGGACAAACTCTATGTTCCCACTGGTTCCTCTCTGCCAGTTGATATATGTCATAGTAGGGTATGGAGTCACCCTTTAGGTCAAAGTTCACCTCTTCTCCATTGATAGTAAATTCTACATCCTGAAGATATTGCTGAAGCTTTAAAAGAAATTATAGAAAAGTACTTATTAATATATTTGCCATTGAATTGTATTGTTCATTAATTTATTGTAGATATGTTGACCCCTTTTGTAGAGGTCTAGACTGTTTTGCTCTGTTTGTTTTGGAATTTGGGTAAATACAGAACACTTGCTCATCCAATTGAAGTTTGTGGGGTTTTAGTGTTTTTATGATGCAAGACTTTTCCTGAACCATAGCCTTTAAGATGAACATTTGGTACCTGCCAGGGGTGAATGTTGTTACTTTGAGCACAGGAGCTTTCTCAAAAGGCCCTGCTGCTGGCTGACAGAGGAATAGATTGTGTAGAGAATGAGCAACAGCATACACAGCTTTGTACACATTGTATGCCACTCGAGGACTTGATGTGTTGATGTACGCTGCGTGCTTCTCCAGGCAATGGCTCATCTCCTGAACAGAGAGAGGCAGTTCTGAGTCCGAGGCGGTGACAGAGGAAGTACATCCATATAAAGTCTCCCCACAACTCTTGAACATATGTATTTCTGGGGTAAACGTATGGGGTTACTCTTTGTAAAAAATCACTGAGCCCTGGGATATAGCCTTTTCTGATCCCAAAACCCAATGGTGCCTCCCAGGTAGGGGTAGTAGAGGCTGCCGGAGAAGACAGAAGCTGTGACCCAGGCTTCACTGGCCACCCACTGGATCCCAGTGATGTTCTGCTCCATGTACTCCCTCAGGAAGGGCGTCATCTCTCCTTCTGCTGAAAACACAACCACCACTTTGGCTCGTGGAAGCGCGCATTACTCCTTTTGAATAAGGATAAAGAGATAAATGCTTGTATGTTGCATTAATGAAATTATATTATGTGTACACTGAACTATAAATAAAAGATTGAACATGTTTATTATAATTTGTTGAATATGTTGAAGACAAATATAATGCACAATTCATTAAGACCTTTAGTTACCGACCTGTATGATTTCTAGAGCCCGTTGTCGGTTGTAGAGTAAAGGAATCATCTCTGTGTATGCCACACACACTTTGCTCCCTTGGAGCTCTCTTAATAAACCCTGCACTGCAAACCGTCCATACTCATGATCCCCTCGAATCAGACCAACCCAAGTCCAGTTAAAGTGCAAAAGCAGTTGCCTATGGCTTTCACCTAATGGTGAAAAAATAATAATACATTTGTTCTGATAAGACGGGACTGTGCAACATACAACAATTACCTGATAGTCATCATTTGGAATCACTCTGAAAAATGTGGGGTATTTTTGTCTGTCAGTAAAACATGCACATGATGAGAAGTAACTGATCTGGTCAAAACAGAAAATATTTCAGCTGAACTATAAGTATAAGATGTTGTGTTGCATGTGTTTTCTGAAATGTGTTTACCATTGGAATCCTAAATGGCCTAAGAATTCTGGACACAACTATGGACTGAGCAGATCCAGAACTCCCCAATGATAGCCAAGAGTGGGAAGCACCACTGTCATGCATCATATACCATTGGTCCTTCTCTGTCACCCCGTTAAGAAACTGCGAGTGCTGCTCTTTCTTTCTGTTTGCCCTGTCAGAGGATAGGCACAAGAGTCAAAGATTTTGTACCCCCAAAGTGTGGTTAGGCAACAGCTGCTTGTTTTGGTTGATTTCATCCACAGCCAGCATCATAGTCAGTGCCCACCGAAACGCTCGGGGATCAAAGCTGAAGAGGACAAATTATGGTTGAGATATTACAAAAGACATTAATTAAGAACACACACACACACACACACACACACACAACAAGAATTCAATTTACCCATTGCACTTGACTGGTGGTGGTTGGTAGGTACAGTTCAGATCTGGCATTTCTTGGTTATAATGAAGAGGAAAAATGCCCCCAAGTAAAAATTCACCTTGAGCCATAAAAGCTGGCTCAAAATAGTTTTGAAGTCTACAAAATGCTTCAGAATCTTTGACAGCAAATGTGACAATGCTTGCAAATGTTACTGATAAGATATGATCAAGCGGAAAAAACAATGTGAGAGGAGGAGTCATCCTGAGCCTGAAGTGGTACTGGTGATGGGAGAGGAACTTGTGGTGGGTTTTATGCTCTCTGATATCATGCTGTTTCTTTCTATTTTTTTTTACGGTGTATCAGGGAAATGAACATTAATAAACTGCTGTACTCGCACTAAAGCATTTTTTATATAGAAAAGCAAAATTAAGCATTCAATTTTAATGTTTTTTATTATACCATTCAAATATAACCAGGAAATACAACATTGATGTTCATAAATTGTACGGACGGTTAAAAAATATTAACTTGAAAAATGACAGAAATGCTCAAAGGATTATGCAAACAACAAAATTGGCCTGTATGTGAATGATCCAGTAAAGTTCATAGGTTGTTGAAATACTTTCTCTCAACGTTTTCCCATTATGTGTTTCTTTGTATTTTTCTCTGGTTTGATCAGTATTTTATAACATTTCGGGGCAAAAATACTTATCAATAAACCAAATGTTGATGACAAAATAGCAAAAATCTCCACAGCAACAGTGAACTTTCCCGGAGAGCTGACATAAGCTGGGATAAAAGTGATCCAGACTGCACAAAAGATCAGCATGCTGAAGGTGATGAACTTGGCCTCGTTGAAATTATCAGGCAGTTTATGAGCTAAAAAATGCTAACACTAAACATATTATTGCCAATAGCCCAATATACCCCAATACAGTATAGAAGGCGGCCTGGGAACCTGTATTACACTCCAAAACTATTTTTGTATTGCTGTATTTAAACACCTTATCTGGAAATGGAGGACTTATTTTAAGCCAGGCAGCACATATCAGAATTTGAACTAAGGTACAAGAACAAACTATGATTCTTTGCTGTGTGTGACCAAAGTTCGCCGCTGTAGAGTTTCTAGGAAAAGTTGCTTTAAATGCTGCAACTACTACAATAGTTCTGCATAGGACACAAGACATGCAAAATGCAAAAGTGACTCCAAAAACAGTATGACGCAGCATGCACGTCCAGATGGTAGGCTTTCCAATAAAGGTGAGCGGACACAGGAAACACAAGAACAGGGAGAAGAGCAAAAAAACAGCTGAGCTCGGAGTTACTGGCCTTGATGACTGGGGTGTCTCTGTAGAGAATGAAGATCAACATAGTGGCCATAGACAGAGCAGTCCCCATCAGAGAGACAACTGTGAGGGCTATACCCATTGGTTCCTGGTAGGACAAGTACTCCACGGTTTTAGGAATACATTGATTTTTGAGATCGTTGGACCAAAATTCTTCTGGACATGGAGTGCATTCTGCCTCCCCTGTTGGAAATAAAAATACTTTATTTACAGTGCCCTATTTGCTGTCTTAACAACACAATCAACATGATGGCCTACTTAAGGTCTAATATTGCAACCCCATTCTATTTTTGATGACTTGCAGTATTGTCTAATATGCTGCAGATATCACAGTGTTTCAAATCACCTTAAAAAAAACTGACCCCAAAATCCCCCCCCCCCCTTTTTTTTTTCTGTCTTTCTTTCTTTATCAACACAAGACACTATAACCATCCATCCATCCATCCATTTTCTACCGCTTGTTCCCGTTAGGGGTCGCGGGTGACTGGAGCCTATCCCAGTGCCTTTGGGCCTTAGGCAGGGTACACCCTGGACAGTGTCCAACTCGTCGCAGGGCTACAGTATAACCACATGCAAAAAAAAGTGATAATGCCATTGTCAAATAATAATGCAGGAAGGAGCCAGGGTTCTCAAGAGAGTGGTATTTGGGTCGATGTTGGCAAATGTTGCAAAGCTGGTTTTCTTTCCAGAGACAGCAAGGGGAGACGACACACATTTCAAATGCCCTGAAAATGTATTTACCATCACAGGAACTTACAAAAACATTTAAATAAACAAAAATGTTACTTCATTTTCATTTAAGGCTTTAAAATAAACATTTCAACGTTCGCTCACTCGCCAACAAAATGGACGAACTGGCGCTGCTGATGAGACGAAACAGAGACTTTTCTTCATCTCCTGTTTTGTACTTCACGGAGACAGATTGAGGGTTTTCACCTTCTTTGGTCAGACCGCCAGAAGGATCTCTCCGGGTGAAAAACACACGGCGGAGGAGTCTGTTTTTACATCAACAACGCCTGGTCTTCAGATGTGACTGTGATCTCCAAGCACTGTTCTCATGATCTGGAATATATTCTTTATTAACTGCAAACCATTCTACTCCCCACGTGAGTTTGCCTCATTCATTTCTGGCTGTTGTTTACATCCCACCGAGCGCAAACGTGCACGTGGCACAGCGCGCGCTCGCGGACCAGATTCTGAGTGTAGAGCGGACCTTCCCGGACTCCTTGTGTATTATCCTGGGTGAATTTAACAGGGGGAATCTCAGCCACGAACTACCAAAGTACAGAGAGTTTATTAAAGTTCCGACCAGAGAGCAAAAGCACGTTGGATCACTGTTACACAACGGTCAGAAACGCCTTTCGCGCCGTGGCTCGCGCTGCTCTGGGCTTTTCAGATCACGCCATGGTTCACCTGATCCCCATGTACAGACAGAGGCGGAAGCTCTCCAAACCTGCAGTGAGGAAATATAAGAAGTGGACCAATGAGGCAATGGAGGAGCTACGCGCGTTTGGACATTACAGACTGGGAGGTTTTCAGAGCTGCCACAGATAGTTTGGATGAGTACATGGACACTGTGACGTCATACATTCGATTCTGTGAGGACAGCATCGTACCAACCACAAACCAAAGTCACTTTCAACAATGACAAACAGAGACTTTTTCTTCATCTCCTGTTTTGTACTTCACGGAGACAGATTGAGGTTTTCACCTTCTTTGGTCAGACCGCCAGAAGGATCTCTCCGGGTGAAAAACACACGGCGGAGGAGTCTGTTTTTACATCAACAACGCCTGGTCTTCAGATGTGACTGTGATCTCCAAGCACTGTTCTCATGATCTGGAATATATTCTTTATTAACTGCAAACCATTCTACTCTCCATGTGAGTTTGCCTCATTCATTCTGGCTGTTGTTTACATCCCACCAAGGGCAAAGGTGCACGTGGCACAAAGCGCGCTTGTGGACCAGATTCTGAGTGTAGAGCGGACCTTCCCGGACTCCTCCTTGTATATTATCCTGGGTGATTTTAACAGGGGGAATCTCAGCCACGAACTACCAAAGTACAGAGAGTTTATTAAAGTTCCGACCAGAGAGCAAAGCACGTTGGATCACTGTTACACAACGCGTCAGTAAAGCCTTTCGCGCCTCATGCTGCTCTGGGCTTTTCAGATCACGCCATGGTTCACCTGATCCCCACGTAAAGACAGAGGCTGAAGCTCTCCAAACCTGTAGTGAGGAACTCTAAGAAGTGGACCATAAAGGCAGTGGAGGAGCTACGTGCGCGTTTGGACATTACAGACAGGGAGGTTTTCAGAGCTGCCACAGATAGTTTGGATGAGTACACGGACACTGTGACGTCATACATTCGATTCTGTGAGGACAGCATCATACCAACACAAACCAAAGTCACTTTGAACAATGACAAACCCTGGTTCACTCCAAAAACTGAGGCAGTTAAGGCAGCAGAAGGAGGCAGCGCACAGGGCTGGAGACAGGGGGCGCTACAAAGATGCAAAGTATGGATTTAGCAAAGAGGTTTCTCGAGCGAGATCACAGTACAATACCCGTCTGAAGCAGCAGTTCTCTGACAACAACCCCACCTCTCTGTGGAGGGGGCGCCGGCTTCTCACCAATCATGAGCCCGAGCCGCCCCTGTTGCAGACAATCGAAAACTGACTGAGCAACTTAACACCTTCTACTCCAGGTTTGATGTGACCACCCCTCCCCCACGGTGGCCACCTCTGCCAACCCAAAACCTGGTCCCCCCCCACCTCCCCCACCCACTCTCTCAGTTCAGGAACAGGATGTTCACAGGCTTCGGAAATCCAACCCCCCGAAAAGCTGTTGGACCAGACAGCGTCTCTCCCGCCACATTAAGACACTGCGCAAGAGAGTTAACCCCCGTCTTCACAGACATTTTTAACACCTCCCTGGGGTCAAGCCATGTCCCAGCCAGCTTCAAGTCTGCCATCATTGTCCCTGTCCCCAAGAAGGCCTGGATCACTGGACTTAATGACTACAGGCCAGTGGCACTGACGTCTGTAGTCTGTAGACGCCTAGTCTTGCCCCACCCCAAGTCCCTCACCTCCTCCCTGCTGGACCACCCTGCAGTTTGACTACAGAGCACTCCACTTCATCCTGCAGCATCTGGACTCCCGGGAACCTATGCCAGGATCCTGTTTGTGGGCTTCAGCTCTGCATTCAACACCATCATCCCTGCTCTGCTCCAGGAGCAAGCTCTCCCATCTCAACGTGCCCGACTCCACCTGCAGATGAATCACTGACTTCCTGACGGATCGGAGGCAGTGCGTGCGGCTGGGGAAGAATGTCTCAGATACTCGGACTATCAGCACAGGAGCTCCACAGGGTTGTGTACTTTCGCCTCTGCTCTTCTCCCTGTACACAAACTGCTGCACCTCCAGCGACGACTCCATTAAAACTGATCAAGTTTGCGGACGCGACACCACCCTCATCGGGCTCATCTCGGAGGGAGATGAGTCTGTCTATAGGAGGGAGGTGGACCGGCTGGTGTCCTGGTGCAGCGGTAACAACCTGGAGTTCAACGCCCAGAAGACAGTGGAGATGATCGTGGACTTCAGGAAAGTCACAGCCCCCCAGCCCCCCCCCATCACCACCATGGACTCCTTCCGCTTCCTTGGCACCACCATCACCCAGGACCTCAAGTGGGAGCCCGCCATCAGCTCCCTCATCAAGAAGGCCCAGCAGAGGATGTACTTCCTGCGGCAGCTGAGGAAAGCCAAGCTGCCAGTGTAGATGATGGTGCAGTTTTACACGGCCATCAAGTCCATCCTCACCTCCTCCATCACCGTGTGGTACGCTGGAGCCACAGCCAGGGACAAACAGACACTACAGCGCATTGTGCATTCTGCTGAGAAGGTGATCGGCTGCAGACTTCCATCTCTGCAGGACCTGTACGTCTCCAGGACTCTGGGACGAGCAGGTCGGATCACAGCTGACCCTTTGTCACCCTGGACATGGTCTATTTGAACCACTCCCCTCAGGTAGGAGGCTACGGTCCATCCGGACCAGAACCTCCCGCCACAAAAATAGTTTCTTTCCCTCTGCCGTTGGACTCATGAACACTTCTTAAACACCGGCCACTTTAAATGCTATTCATCACTCACTGCACTCTCTGCACTACAACTTTAAATTGAACTGTAATCTTGTGTACATAGTAATGCCTATTTTTATTTTTGTTTTATACTATAGTCATTTTAAATTGTTTCTTAATGCATGCTCTTTTGATTGAATATATGTTGTTTTATTATTGCTCAGTGTTTTATGTTGCACCTTAATGCCGAGATAAGTTCCTATGTTTGTGAATTTTGTTCATTGACAATGGCAATAAACCCCTTTCTGATTCTGATTCTGATTTAAACCTAAGTCATCAAATCCCTATTCAGCCGATTAATTTACAGTAAGTACAGTAACTATATTTGGACCTAAAACCCTCGTTTGTAACTTTTAACCATTGCACCCATAGCTCTGTAGAAGAGTCGAGAACACCATCTGTTTTATTATTATTATTTTTTTATTTGATGGGGACAGTATATGCTAATCAACATGGATGATATACATGCTGTAAACACGGCGGATTGTAGCCATGGGATGCTTTCCATTTGTTGACTGTCATTTGAGCTCACAAACACACTCTCATTCATACACCAGTGTACACTGACACTGGAGGCAAGGTGATTGAAGTGTCTTGCCCAAGGAAACAATGACAGTGTACACTTGAGCCTCTGCTGCTCCACTGATGTCAAAGTATGTGTGATCAGCCCAACAAAAGCCCAAATCAGATGTCATTGCACCTCAGAAAACTCCAGAAAGTCCAGATCAAGTCCAAAGTCAAGTCTGAGTCCTCCTGTGATATGTCATGACAAAACAGCACCCCTTATCTTGTACACCATCACCTGTTATATTGGCTATAGTTCCTTCAGCACATGGGACGCAGTCGAAGCAGCAGACCGGTTTTCCTTTAATTTGAGCCTTCCTGGTTCCCACTGGACAAACAGCTGAACACACGGATTTGGGTACCTGTTTGATTAGAAAAATTATATTAATTGTTTTGTAATTTATGTCTAAAGTTAAGGTGATTTTCTTCCACCATTTGTCCTTTTCTCCAGACAATGTCTTCTTCGTTAAATCTGAGCTTGTCTTTTCCCTTTACTGAGGTGAAGTGACCCACTGTGACATGCTGAACTTTGCCCTCTGCCATCTGCCAGTTTATGAGGTCATAAGATGGAGGTGGGTTTCCTTTCGCATCAAAAAATATGTCGTCTTCAAATATGTTCTGAAATTTCACCTTTTTCAAATTCTCCGTCACCTTAATATTTTTGAGAAAACGTTTAGTACTGACACTTGGCAACTATGATCTGCAAATTTTGACTGGATTACATACCTGTTTGGGAGTGATATCTTGACACCATTCTTACACCAGCGTATTTGTTATGTTTGGAGGCAGCCTGACAGAAGAGAAGCTGAATGCAGAGCGTGGGCCACTGCATATACAGCATTATACACATTATAGGACACTCTCAAACTGTGTTACAAATCAAAAAACAATATCATCCAGATCCTTTACGGCGTCTCGTTCCCGCTACAGATTTGCTTTGTTGGGTCATTATGCCTTGATTACGATTACTCCATTTAACAAAGGACTGCATCCCACCATAACTTCCCAGAATTCTTTCACAAGATCCATCTTCTAGATTAGCATAGGGGTCAATATCTGTGAGGAAGGGCTTTAAGATTTGGAATTGCTCTTTTTGGCAGAACAAACCCCAGGGCTCCTCCAAATGACTGGTACATTTCTGGTGTTGAGGGCCGAGCTGCTGTGATCCAAGCTTCACTAGCAATCCACTGAATCTCTGTAATGTTTTGTTTGACTATTTCCCCCATTAAAGGGTGAAAATCTCACCTCTGGAACAAAAAGCGAGTATAACTTTGACGCTTGAACTTTTGATCATGTCCACAACTCTGAGGATTTTGTTCATGGAGTAATGTCCGAAGAACAGTGCCAACAAAGGCTAGGCACAGACACCAAGTTTCTTAACCTCTTGGATGAATGCTGACACTAATAGACCGCTATTTCTCCCTATCGAATCGTTTCCATGTCATTATCCGACTGTATAACTCCAATCACCAGTGCCAGTTAAAATATTTTACCAGAGCAGCTAAAGCTTTGGCCTGAAAGTAATCACTGGGAATTGTACGGTTAAAAATGTTGGGAATTTGTCTCTGTCGCGCTGAGGCACGCAGCAGGTGGAGAAGTAAACTCACCTACAGGACACAAAAGAAGATAAATATAATATTAATAAACATTAAGGTTGCATTCAAATCATTGTGAGCTCATCTGCTATTTGAATTAAAATAATTCAATTTCGTCATGCCCCTCCATCCTTATATTGCCTTTTTGTAAATTCTACAATAGAAACAGATCTGCTCTCAAAACTGAACTTTAAACTAGTTTTAGAATGTTTTGATTACAAGTCAAGTTAACAGCAACCACTTTACCATTTTGCAACCACAAGTCCCACAGCAATGAACTATTATAAAATATATTTTTAAACTTTCTTTCTTTTCTTTTTGAGAATCCTGTGGACTTAAAAAACTTAGCACTTTTTAAAAAAAATTGTTTGTTTTTTTTCTATTTTGAAGATGCCATATTCATTCAATGCTTCTTACATTGTCCCATCAACTTTTACAATTACACAATACTTTCTCTGATATTTAAACGTGGTGATTTAAGTATAGCTTTATCGAATACATTCTCCCTTTATAGAGGAAACAGAGGAGGTGCATACATCTAATTTTCTGTCACATCAGGTTGAAAGAAAAATAAGCAAAAAAATATACTATGACAATTATACTTATCCTTGTATTATAAAAACATTGCAATTAACAGCAAACATGATTTTGATAAATGCTTACTACAGGCACTTGAAATGGGCCCCAGGGTCCCGGCAACAGCTAGAGACTGAGATGACCCTGATTCTGCGATGAGGGCAGACACAGCTGGACTACAGGCAGGAGAGTGAGTCCTCTCTACACCACCAGCCAGGGCCAGAGAGCCGCACGCCAATGTGGTGCTGGGAGATGAACAAGAATTTAAAATCCTGTAACCCAGGGTCACAGATTTTTGGGGCAAAAGAAAATGACTTGACTGGTTCACTTTCGCTCAATGGCAAATATCATCACTTGGTGTCCACACTGGGATAAGCTCGCAGGGTCAAATCTGTAAGTATAAATCTAATAAGAAAAATATACAGTGTTGAAAAGTAGATTGTCTGATATCTTACCCACATAACAACTTGGCTCCAGCAGGTTGATTATCAAATGTTTGATGTTAAATGAGGGAATTTCTTTGTTGTAAACGAGGAAAAAATACCTCCAATCATTATTTCTCCCTCTCGAAAAAAGACTTGGTAAAATTCATCTGCCCCAGTAATTTACAGCTTGACAATGCATTGACAAAATGGAACAGTGGGAATATTATAGATGTCTGGCAGCATCTTCATATTCTTCTCTGTCTAAAGAACAAACGAACTCCAATAACAAAACGCGGAAGGGATCCAAGGTGCTTTATTAAAGGCTGAGTGAAACCCTCAGAGGAGTGGCCCATCCGTTTTTTCCTTGTCCTTCAGTCAGCAACTGGGAGCCAATTGTTCTATCATAATTATAACATGTAAGATCAGGGCTGCTTCTAGACATCTGGGTACCCTAAGCAGGGATGGTCAGTGGTGCCCCCATGCCCCCAGCTCAATTCGAATTCTTAGGGGTTTGATGTCTGTAATTCAAACTTAAAGTGACAATTTCTGAAGTTATTGGTCTTTTTTAAATACATTACATTTGATAAATATTGCATACATTACAATCCAAGGTGTGGTCTGGAGTCCTCAGCCAAGAAGATTTTAACAAAAATCTGTATGTCTGTATTCTGGTGAACTTTAGATGTTATATGATTAGCAACTCATTACTCAGTTTAATATGAGGCCCCCTCACAGTCCCTAAATGTCCCTTCTCCTGCTCTTCTTTAGGACAGATCCAGTCCTGATGCTCAGGGCCGGTCCAAAGCCTTCAGGGGGCCCTAAGCAAACTTTTCCTTGGGGGCCCTCACCACATCATCAGAATCAGTTTTATTTCCATTGTCAGTGACCAATTCACAAACTAGGAACTTGCTTTGACGCAAACAAAGCGCACCAAAACGCCAGGGCATCCGTTTGCCATCTTGGTTAGTTTATTATGAGCACCTCACAAGCTCAAATATCGATGAATCAAATCCCCCAACGCAACTTGGTATTCCGCTGACATCATCTCTACTCCCTGTATAAATAACACTTTAGGGTCTACAGCCACATTAGCAGCTAAAACTATTCAACAGGGGGGCTTGGGGGCACTCCCCCCGAAATTTTCAGACCTTTTTCGTGTATTCTGGTGCATTTTAATGTGGTCCAGCCAGCGAAGTAAATGTAAAATGTTGAGATTGTATAGCTATAAAAGGATGATGTGCTGAAACTGTGGCAGGAGAAAGTGACATTAGTATACTGAATTACTTGATACAATATTGGTTGTGAAAAATAGTTAGGGTCAAATTGTTTTCATAACAAAATAAATGTACATAAAACATCAGGCATTTGTTGAATACCAAGTTAAATAACGAACTGTACTACTGTACTACTTGAGGGTCACAATGCATTTTCTTAATACTGTAATGGAAAATGTCATGTTCTTAGGTTGAAAGAACATGACAAAGCTAAAGTTAAATGTGTTATTAGGATGCTTGTTTGGGTTCATACGGTCAACTCAGTGACCTTTGTCCTGTGCCTGGTCTGTTGAGTCTCCCTTTTGGTGAAACACATGTTTGAGAGTCAGTTAGGGAGGGAGAGAACTTCAGTCTGTAAGGAGAGACATTTTGGCTGTGCATGGCTAAAATAAAGATTCACCTTTGAACAAAACAACTTCGTTCTACCTTGCCTTACTTCTCTTTCACTATCTTAAGTGATTTTCCCACAACAATACTAATAAGCTATTGTTGTTATTAGACAATTTAAAGCAATCACCACTGGATGGATGGAATCATCATAACATGACACAAGGAAGGTCTAGTACAAACTGACCAAACATCAGCAGAACTACAAATATAAATAATATCAGTGATATAATTGGAAACAAACAAGTTAAAATGTACATTCTCTATTTAACTGAAAATGTAAAAGTTACTAATTTATCTTTTACTGCTCCCGACTGTTCCTTCTTACCAAAGCGACAAAACAAGTTACATTAAATTAAACAAATGGCATAAGCATTGATTGATTATCAATTAACACTGATAAAACTACACAGTGCAAAAATGTTAATTACCACAGAGAATGAACAGAATGAGAAGTGAAGATCCACACTGGGCGCTATCATGAAAAGACTGCGCTTCTGCCACTTTGACACTTTTATATTATAATATATAGTATTATTTTATGACAGACGTAATTATAATGGGCCTAGTAATTTATCACAATTTACCAATTTCTTATCATTTATAACAAATAGTCTAATGGTAATACATTGAAATGTTTTATTGCTCTATTAATAGTTGATTAGAATATAAAGCTGACATGAGCTGTTTGTTCTGATCAGAACATCACACACTGGACTCTGTCTTTCCTCTGCACAAAACAACGCGGCAATGCGATTGGCTGATGGGCGTTACATGCAGAAACGTTTATGTTTCCTCTCGTCAGTCAGCACTGCGTTTCTTTCTTATGAAGTCAAAGTAAAACAGACACCAGTCTCTAGAGAACACTACAGGTTGCAAACTATTGACGCTTTCTGTTGCATTCATAAAAATTATTAGACATTTGTAAGACGTTGAACCACATTGTGTTTGTGCGCGCTACGGAGGCGGTGACGCAGACAGATCAGCTGTGCCCCTGAACAGTCTGCGGCTGTGTAAAAAAGCTGTGGCTTGCTCGTGTGCGTCTCCAACTTGCTAAGGAGAGAGAGAGAAAGAGAGACGCAGAGCGGTGACATTCGAGTCCTAGTTTGTTTTGAATTGATAAAGACCTAAAGACAGAGTAGGCCTACAGTTGGATCCTTGTTTAAATGCAAAAGGAACAACGCAGCTGCTGCACAAAGAGCCTATCGTGTCATTCAATCCAAACTGCCTGATCAAGCTGCCCTTCAGAGCACAGAAACCAATGAAAGAATACTATAAATGACATTTCTTTAAGAACAACTGTCCATATAGCAATGTTGTCTGTGATGATTAAATGTAAAAATGTAAAATGTTATACACATGTAGCTCAGGTTAACTAATGCCACTTAGAAGCTGATCTTTTTGTTGTGTTGTTGTGTTTGTGTTTTTTCTCTTATGTAGTAATTCCTACTATCAATCAATCAATCAATCAATCAATCACTCTATCAACCTTTATTTATATAGCCCTTTACAACACTGAAAGTGACCGAAGTGCTTCACAATAAAAATTCAAGGCAATGCAAAACATAGTAACACAAGTAAAAAACAAAGTGTACAAGATAAAGTGTCACTACACTACTGAATGTTGGAAGCCAGTGTGAATAAATAAGTTTTAAGCCTGGATTTAAAAAGGCTAAAGTCTGTGATGGTGCACATGTTGGGGTGCAGTTTGTTCCAGAATCTGGGACCAGCAACAGAGAAGGCTCGATCACCCCAGTGTTTGAGTCTGGCTCTGGGGACTTCCAGCAGAAACTGATTTGTCGACCTTAGAAACCCTGCTTGAGTTTCGGTCAAACAGAAGCTCGGCAAGATAAGGAAGTGCCAGGCCATTTAGAGCTTTAAAAACCAAAAGTAACATCTTAAAATCAATTCTAAAAGAAATGGGAAGCCAATGAATAGCAAAAAGAACTGGGATTATGTGCTGAAGTCTGGGTGTGTTGGTTAGAAAACGTGCCGCAGCGTTCTGTACAAGTTGAAGGCGGCTGAGGGCAGATTGGGAGACACCGCCATAAAGTGCATCGCAATAGTCTATTCTTGAGCTGATGAAAGCATGAATTGTCCTTTCAAGATCGGTGCAATTCAAAAAAGGCTTTACTTTAGATAAAAGACGTAACTGATAAAAACTTGCTCTCACCACACTGTCAATTTGTTTGCCGAATTTAAAATTGCAGTCAAAAACCACCCCAAGATTCTTTACTGTCGGTTTTATCATGGATGACAAGAAATAAAAATTAGACAGCACAGAATCACCAAATAAAATGTCTTCTTATCATTCAAATAAAGGACATTTTGCCCTAACCACATCTTTATGTCAGCAATGCAATCAGTCAGAAATTGAAGAGCATTATTTTTGTCTGGAAACACAGGTAAGTAGCTCTGCAGATTGTCTGCATAGCATTGAAAAGCTAAACTGTGCCTGGCAATAATTGACCCCAGTGGCAACATATACAGAGAAAACAGCATGGGACCCAAAATAGAGCCCTGGGGAACTCCACAGACCATCGAGGCAGCAGAGGTGGACAGGTCCCCAATCATGACAGAAAAGCTTCTGTTGGTCAAATAAGATTCAAACCATGCAAGTGCAGTGCCACATATACCAACACAATTTTTAAGGCGAGAAAAAAAAAATTGATGGTCAACTGTATCAAAAGCCGCTGTTAAGTCTAACAGAACTAGGACAACGGGGCGCTTGGCATCCACAGACCGGGCAATATCATTGTGCACTTTCAGCAATGCAGATTCTATGCTATGTCGGGATTTGAACCCAGACTGGAATTTTTCAAGAATAAAGTTGTTTTCTAAAAACGGTTGCAGTTGCATGAAAACAACTTTCTCAAGAAATTTAGAAATAAAAGACAAGTTAGAAACAGGTCTAGAATTTGACATAGCTTTAGTATCCAGTTGTGGTTTCTTAAGACTAGAACTCCCAATGCCATCAATTTGGTTTTCAGAATTGTATGTCTAATTGCTCTGGTTACGTTGCTCTTTCAGATTCATGGGCTTTGTGTATATCATCCCCATATTGTAAATCAACAGAAATAAAAACGTTAAAACGAATTCTACCTCTAACTCAATTTGATTATAGATTACATTGCCGTGTGAGCATTGCGTCACCTTTCGTGTCTCTCACAGCAATGCTAAAGGTAAAATGGATTTGAGGCGATTATCCGTACAAGAGGCCCTGGCAATGCTTCAAAACATTGATGAGGTTTCATCCGGGAGGTGAAGGCAATCAGACTCGAAGACTCGTGGGTTTTGGGCAGCTCAGCCGAACCAGGAAGCGATTCGAAGGACGAAGAACAAGCCCCCGCAAAAAGAAGCCGGCCAAATCTCACTGGCAGTATGTCTATTGTAAATGTTAAAGGTATTTATGACAAACTTTATTATATAGTTATGGCATTTTAGGCTGTCGAGATCAATAAACTAAGCGCCTGTTGCTTCAGCTGTCCCGGTAACATCACGGCATATTCTTGGCAACGGCGACAATATTCAAGGTATTTACAAAGCCTGTGTTATTTGGCTGGCTTTTTTTAAGAAGATGGGTCCAGATCAATGAATGAATATGCGTATATTCGCGGCTTCGCTATCACAAACAACCCTCCTCCTCCTCTTCCTCTTTCCTCCACTGAGGCTGGTCAACTTCGGCACTCTGAATAATGATAATATTCATTAAAGAGGCTAATAGACCAATTTTTAGCGTGTTAGAAGAATCATTCTTTTGATTACGTCATCGCCAGAGCGCAACCGACAAATTGACGGCTCGGGAGTTCGAGTAGTTCTAAAATCCTGGTAGTCCTTGTGTTAAGAAGGGGTCAGAATCAGGAACACATCCTGAGCTGAGACAAGTGTTAATAAAAACCATGAGGGAGGGACCTACAGTGGTGAACACTTCCTTAAGCAACTTTGTGAGGGAATTAATTTAAACATTGCAGAATGCAGAATTGCAGAATGCAGAATTGCAGAATGTACAGCAGTAGCAGGCAAGACTGGACAAATGCTGAAGCTGCTCAGTTGTCTCACAGACAGCACTTTGTCAACAAAAAAGCTGTTGATGAAGTTATTATACGGCAACAAGAAGCTGGGATAGGTTACTTGCTGACAGGGGCGGAGCCAATACTTCCAAAATAATGGGCAAATGATCTGAGATGGGTGTGGCAGATATTTCAACATTTGACACAGCTAGCCCATGTGAAATAATCAAGTCTAAAGTGTGCCCTGCATTGTGTGTTGGTGATTCAACTGACTGAATTAAATCAAAAGATCCAAAAAGATGTTTGAAATCAATAGCCAGCTGATGCAATGGGCAACATACATGTACATTTAGGTCCCTGTAAATCAGTAGTAACCTGGGGCCATCTCAGGTTCACGGTAGATTACAGCACAAACAATAGGACTAGCAAGCTCTATTGTTAATAGCTGTACTTCAAAGCATGAATAATTATTTACATGTAAAGACTTGTATTTGAAATTGTCTTTGAAAACTGTGGCTACTGTGCCTCCTCGGCCAGATGCTCGTAGTGAGCTGAGAAAAGAGCTCCGAGGGGCGAGGAGATCAGTGAATGCGCTGTTGTCACCTGGTTTTTAACATAAAAGCCATAAATGTATGAGATGAAATCCTTCAAGATGAACATTTTATTCGTTAGAGACCTCGTAATAATCAGGGATACGGATCAGCACATGGTCAGGTTGCTCGGCACTTCAAGGCAGCAGCCGAAGATTGTCCCGCACGGAGCCCTGTCTGCAGACGCTGGTTTGCTGCAGGCGGCTGGCTGCTTGTAGCCGGTATCCAGGACAGTTGGTCGGAACCGGGTAACCTCCGAGCAGTGCCGCACGAGGAATCTGTCATACTCCCGTGGAAGCCGCTTGAGGTGACGATCCAAAGACTGCGCCAGGTAGGCTGTCACATCACCAGTACCCCATTTCGCTTTCCCCGCTTTCTGTGTCGATATTTGTGGGGAAGCGGCACAGGAAGACGCCACAAGTAATGGGGTACAGACGCCAAGAATGGTGGGAGCGCCTTTGACTTTTTTTTCAGTTTAAAATTCTTCAGTTCGCCACTTCAGCCCAGCTCGTACCCTGATTGGTCAGAATGGTAACCTCCAGACCAATCAGCGCATGTAGGTGATGTGAAGTCGCAGCCTTAAAACTATGGATTAATGGTTGCCAGCCAGGTATAAATAATTGATGTTTTACGTTTAGTGTACATCAGTGTTACCTGTATTACCCATGGTATGTAGTGTTAACAGTCGCCTCCAGAGTCTCGCTCTAAAACCTACAAATCAAGCTAGAAATCTGGGGTAATAATGGACTCAGATTTGAATTTTAACAACCACGTCAGATCAATCACATCAGCAGCTTTTTACCATCTAAAAACATTGCCAAAATCAAAAAGTATAGTGTCTAAACCAGACCTGGAGAGACATATCCATGCGTTGGTCTCTAGTAGATTAGACTACTGTAACGGGCTGCTCACTGGCCTCTCCAAACGAGCTGTAAAACAGCTGCAGTACATCCAGAACGCTGCTGCTCGGGTCCTGACTAGAACCAGGAAGTACGATCACATTAGTCCTGTGCTCAGGTCTCTGCACTGGCTCCCTGTGGCTCAGAGAATAGAGTTCAAAGCAGCTCTGCTTGTATACAAGCTCTCCATGGCCTAGCACCAAAGTACATCTCGGACATGTTAGTGCCATATGAACCATCTCGGACTCTGAGGAACTCAGGGACCGGCCTCCTGCTGGTGCCCAGAGTCAGGACTAAACATGGGGAATCTGCGTTTCAGTTTTATGCAGCTAAAATCTGGAACAGTCTTCCTGAGGATGTGAGACAGGCCGCTACTCTGGCAATGTTCAAATCTAAACTAAAAACTTTTGTTTGGCTGTGCATATGACTGAAATGCTTTTCTTTGCACTCTTCTCTTTTATGTCTTGAACTATTATTTTGTGATTTCTACCATGTCTTTATGATTTTAATGCATTTTTTCCTGTTGTGTGAAGCACTTTGAATTGCCTTGTGTATGAATTGTGCTCTACAAATAAACTTGCCTTGCCTTGCCTATGTAGACACACAAATGATCCAAGTAGCCTAAATACTTTTAATGACTTGTAGCATGTTTTGACAAAGTTTATAAAGTAGTCATGGGTTTATGGTTTTATATTTCATTTGGGATACACCACAAAACACTGAATAATAACTGTAAAATATTGACGGATAGAGCCATGACAATAAATAGATTTTCGTAAATACATATCCAAAAAGGTTAATGGTATTAATATAATTTCACTACACTGCATTTTGTTACATGCAATAAACTATGCACAAATTAGAAAATAATTATATTATCATACATTCAATATTCATGATCAAATGTCCTGATGTATTGTGTGTAAAAGTAAAGAAGCAGCACAACAGCATTAGGCCAGACCATGAGCTAGACTTTAAGGTGAACAAGATATTCTAAATATCCACTGGTGAACCGGCTTGATTTTATGATTAAGCAATGACAGCTAGCTCACTACTCGCTCTGTGCGCACCTTGGAGTTACTCAAATAATCATGTCATTTACTTTTTTCCAGATCAAAATCCTTCACTTTTCTTCCAACCAATTTTTTTATATTTTGCTTTATCTCACCCTGGGCTCAGCACTGCTATAGTAACTCTCGCTCTGATTGGTCAGCACGATCACATGGTACGCGAGCCTACGTAACTTCCGGGCCACAGTGTACGAGAGCTCCCAAGAATACACGAGAGACATAAAGAAAATGTAAAAAGGCTGTATGACGTAGCATGCAGGACCGGGCTAGTGGCTCACCAATGAAGACCAAAGAGGAAACACAGTGTGAGGAAGAGGAGACTAAAGAAGCTCAGTTCAGAGTTGTTCATCTGAACGATGGAAGTGTTTCTGTGGTAGAAAAGACCACCTACACATCACACACACACACAACAAGATTTAAATGTACCTATTGATCTTGACTGGGGTTGGTTGGTAGGTACAGTTCAGATCTGGCATTTCTTGGTTATAATGAAGAGGAAAAATGGCCCCAAGTATAAATTCCCCTTGAGCCATAAAAGCTGGCTCAAAATAGTTTTGAAGTTTACAAAATTCTTCAAGATTTTTGACAGCAAATGTGACACTGCTAACAAATGTTACTGCTAAGAAATTATCTATTTTTTTAATAAGAAAAGCAAAATGAAGCATATATTTTTTAATATACCATTCAAATATGAGCAGTAAATACAACATTGATGTTCACAAGTTGTATGGAAGTCTGAAAATATGAATGTGATAAATGGCAGAAACCCTCAAAGGATTATGCAAACAACAACATTGGCCTGTATGTGTGTCGATCCAGTAAAGTTTATAGGTTGCTGAAACATCTTTCTCTCAACGTTTTCCCATTATGTGTTTCTTTGTATTTTTCTCTGGTGTGATCAGTACCTTATAACATTTCGGGGCAAAAATACTTATTAATAAACCAAATGCTGATGACAAAATTGCAAAAATCTCCACAGCAACAGTGAACTTTCCCGGAGAGCTGACATAAGCTGGGATAAAAGTGATCCAGACTGCACAAAAGATCAGCATGCTGAAGGTGATGAACTTGGCCTCGTTGAAATTATCAGGCAGTTTACGAGCTAAAAATGCTAACACTAAACATATTATTGCCAATAGCCCAATATACCCCAATACAGTATAGAAGGCGGCCTGGGAACCTGTATTACACTCCAAAACTATTTTTGTATTGCTGTATTTAAAACCCTTATCTGGAAATGGAGGACTTATTTTAAGCCAGGCAGCACATATCAGAATTTGAACTAAGGTACAAGAACAAACTATGATTCTTTGCTGTGTGTGACCAAAGTTCGCCGCTGTAGAGTTTCTAGGAAAAGTTGCTTTAAATGCTGCAACTACTACAATAGTTCTGCCTAGGACACAAGACATGCAAAATGCAAAAGTGACTCCAAAAACAGTATATGACGCAGCATGCACGTCCAGATGGTAGGCTTTCCAATAAAGGTGAGCGGACACAGGAAACACAAGAACAGGGAGAAGAGCAAAAAACAGCTGAGCTCGGAGTTACTGGCCTTGATGACTGGGGTGTCTCTGTCGAGAATGAAAGTTACATTTGCTCAGAACTCTGAAGGAATTGCACATTTTCTTCATCACCGAGACAATAGTGAGGAAAAACCATTAGGAACTAAGAGTCACAGTCCCCATAAGGTTATGAGTACAACATTGATTTGAGAGGACAAATCCAATCATGACGACATCTCATCCTGTGGAATAACATCTTAACTCGATAGCCCTCGCTAGACTTAATACTAAAACTCAAAAACTACGAGGTAGCCTTTAATAGGCCTATAATGAAACTCATATACTATTGTGAATGCATCCAGTTGGCATAATCCATAATATTTGAGACCTGGATTACCAATCATCTGTCTTCAATGGACATGGTGCAATTTCTGCTCCCTCGATTGACAAGATAGAGCAACATTTTGTCAGTGCCCTATTGCTAGTCTATACACGATAAGAATTCCAACCTATGGCGCCTACGAACGTCTAATACTGCAAAATCCCCCATGTCGTATTGTGACTACATTTCTAATATGCTGCTATACAGTGTTTCAAATCACCTTCATGTCCTCACGGTAGAGGAACTTTGTCAATAGAGCTCTCTTGTGAAAGTCCCAAAGACCCCAATGTTTCTCTCCCCCCATGTTCTTTCTTTTTCTTTCTAAAGAAAATATACCCACATACCACATTTTATTCTTACATTGTTGCAAGGCTGGTTTTCTGTCAAGAGACAGCAAGGGGAGACGACACGCACTTCATAAATGCGTCTAAACTGTTTTTAATATATATAAACCCAAGTCATCAAATTCATATTCAGCCTATTCATTAACAGCCTAATGACTACATTTAAACTTAAGTCCCTCTTTGTAACTTTGAACCATTGCAGAAGGTGCTCCGCTGGATAGTCGAGAGCACCATTTATAGTATTATTATAATTTTTTATTTGATGGGGACAGTATATGCTAATCAACATGTATGATATACATGCTGTAAACATGGTGTAAGCCCCAACAACAAGCCAAATCAGATGTCATTGCACCTCAGAAACTCCAGAAAGTCCAGATCAAGTCCAAAGTCAAGTCTGAGTCCTCCTGTGATATGTCATGACAAAACAGCACCCCTTATCTTGTACACCATCACCTGTTATATTGGCTATAGTTCCTTCAGCACATGGGACGCAGTCGAAGCAGCAGACCGGTTTTCCTTTAATTTGAGCCTTCCTGGTTCCCACTGGAACAAACAGCTGAACACACGGATTTGGGTACCTGTTTGATTAGAAAAATTATATTGTTAATTTTGTTTTGTAATTTATGTCTAAAGTTAAGGTGATTTTCTTCCACCATTTGTCCTTTTCTCCAGACAATGTCTTCTTCGTTAAATCTGAGCTTGTCTTTTCCCTTTACTGAGGTGAAGTGACCCACTGTGACATGCTGAACTTTGCCCTCTGCCATCTGCCAGTTTATGAGGTCATAAGATGGAGGTGGGTTTCCTTTCGCATAAAAAAATATGTCGTCTTCAAATACGTTCTGAAATTTCACCTTTTTCAAATTCTCCGTCACCTGAATATTTTGAGAAACGTTAGTACTACTTGGCAACTATGATTGGCAAATTTTGACTGGATACATACCTGTTTGGGAGTGATATCTGACACCTTCTTACACAGCGTATTTGTTATGTTGGAGGCAGCCTGACAGAAGAGAAGCTGATGCAGAGCGTGGGCCACTGCATATACAGCATTATACACATTATAGGACACTCTCAACTGTGTTACATCAAAAAACATATCATCCAGATCCTTTAGCGTCTCGTTCCCGTTACAGATTTGCTTTGTTGGGTCATTGCCTTCGATTACTCCATTTAACAAAGGACTGCATCCCACCATAACTTCCCAGAATTTCTTCACAAATCCATCTTCTAGATTAGCATAGGGGTCGATATTTGTGAGGAAGGGCTTTAGATTTGGAATGGCTCTTTTTGGCATAACAAACCCCAGGGCTCCTCCAAATGACTGGTACATTTCTGATGTTGAGAGCCGAGCTGCTGTGATCCAAGCTTCACTAGCAATCCACTGAATCTCTGTAATGTTTTGTTTGACTATTTCCCCCATTAAAGGGTGAAAATCTCCCTCTGGAACAAAAGCGAGTATAACTTTGACGCTTGAACTTTTGATCATGTCCACAACTCTGAGGATTTTGTTCATGGAGTATGTCCGAAGAACAGTGCCAACAAAGGCTACACAGACACCAAGTTTCTTAACCTCTTGGATGAACTGCTGATACACGAAACCCATTTAATTAATTAAAAACTGAAATCTGGTTTTGGTATAGATTTCAGCTAACAAAAACCCGGAAGTTGAAAGGTGATCCCGTTTTCTTCTCACGCCATGGGATCGATTCAATTCTTATTCATACTGACTGTATAGACTTTCCAATCCCAAAGTGCCAGTTTTAAGGATATTTTACCAGAGCAGATCTAAAGCTTTTGGCCTGAAAGATAAATCATGTTTGCGGAATTGTTGTACGGAAAAATGTTGGGAATTTGTCTCTGTCGCTGATGAGCGGAACGACCACTTGAGGAGTGGAGAAGTATGCTCCTTAACTACACAGGAGACTACAGCGAGAAATAAATATATGGATTATAATAGGAAATTAAATAAATAAATTAGGAAATTGCATTCAAATCATTGCAGTGGCTGATGAATAAAAAAAAGAAAAAAGTTTTTCAGCTGAGGACAACAATGTACCAAAACCTTTTTTGGCCTATCATTTTAATTATCGGTGCCTAATTTTTCTATCAATTAGAAGAGCATGAATCTAGTCCTACATTATAACTCTTGAACGTGTTAAACGTAGTTGTTAGCAATAAGTTTTGATGTCAAGTCAGTACATGGAACCCCATTGAGCTTATCCCCTCTGCCAATCACGAACTACAACCATAAACAGTAATTAGTACTTTATTATATTATTTAAGTTTCTATTTGTAGACGTTGTCCTTGAATCGTTCCTTTTTCTGGGTCTCTCAATTAGCAGAATTCTGAATTGAGGAGTACTTTCACAACTCCGTATTTATATCCTCAGTTTTATTTTATTTCTACTGCTTACTGCCACCATAAGACAATTGATAATGTGTCCAGTCATTTTGACTGTTGGCTAATACAAACTAATATATCAAAAGCCTAGAATACGTTAACACTTTGAGTACAGAAAGCAGGTATACACTACTTAAGGTCAAAATCAATGAAAATGTTATACCCCTGGCAATTTACTCATCAATTAATTGTCATTTTCAGTACGCGGTGGTACGGGAGGGATATGTTGAGTTTGCAATTGGGACATCAAGATAATATCGCCATATTTTAGAAGAGGATAATAGGAGGTCCACTTGGTCAAGTGTCTAATGGAATTAAAGGAGTGGGAAGTAGCACTGGAAACCAGAGTACAGTGAGGCGCTGGCCCCGTCATAGATAACTTTACACACGACTCATTCGGAATTATCATTGCAGATACTTGGGCCAGTAAAGAGATGAATAGTTTAGTGCCCTCGGTGCGTTGATTGATCTCCGGCTCTTACTCAAGGAACACAAAATATGCTATGAAAACCCGCACAACCACTCGTTATATTCTTCATACCCTGAAACTCGTGAATACTTATCCTTATATTTATAAAAACATTGCAATTACAGTAAACATGATTTTGATAAATGCTTACTACAGGCACTTGAAATGGCCCCAGGGTCCCGGCAACAGCTAGAGACTGAGATGACCCTGCTTCTGCGATGAGGGCAGACACAGCTGGACTACAGGCAGGAGAGTGAGTCCTCTCTACACACCACCAGCCAGGGCCAGAGCCGCACGCAATGTGGTGCTGGGAGATGAACAAGAATTTTAAATCCTGTAACCCACGGTCACATTTGGCAAAAGAAATGACTGCTGTTCACTTCCTCAATGGCAAATATCATCACTTGTGTCCAACGGAAAAGCTCGCAGGTCAAATCTGTAAGTGTATAAATTTAATAAGCAAAAATATACAGTGTTGAAAGTAGATTGTCTGATATCTTACAAAAGTAAGAATTACAAAGCACTTGGCTCCAGCAGGTTGATTATCAAATGTTGATGTAGTGAGGATTTCTTTGTTGTAAACAGGAAAAATACCTCCAATCATTATTTCTCCCTCTTCGAAAAAGACTTGGTAAATTCATCTGCCCCAGTAATTTACAGCTTGACAATGCATTGACAAAATGGAACAGTGGGAATATTATAGATGTCTGCAGCATCTTCATATTCTTTCTGTCTGAACACAACTCCAATAACAAACGCGGAAGGATCCAAGGTGCTTTATTAAAGGCTGAGTGAAACCCTCAAAGGAGTGGCCATCCGTTTCTTAACATGTGAGATCAGGGCTGCCGCTGTGTGAGATAATGTACATACATGTCCATCACTGTGGGCCTCAAATTAACAGCAATTCGACTGTCTGTGTCAAAAATAGATTGGCTCATGTTACAACCAACACTTTAAAATATGGCATAGAAACAGAGCATTTATAAATGTTTGTTATTCATTAACTAATCATTGACAACAATAAACTTTTACAAATGTTTTACATTATTTACTAATTATTAAACAAATTGAGCCCAAACTTTTTTCGTCTGTGGGCCAAAATGTTTCAAATGTTTTCCTCGGCAGACCAAATTGAATACATAAAAGCATGTCGAGGGCCAAACGTAATTTTGTTTTGCATTTTTAATTTGCATTTGTAGTAGTTTATTTGCAAAGAGATGATGATTAAATTGTCTTTTATTAAACTGTTTTTAGGGGAAGAGACTTGATGTGTTCTCCTTTACAACTACTGACAGGCTTTTCAGCACAAAATGTAAATCAAATCTCAGCACCACTTCGCAGGCAAAATGAGATGTCCTGGAGGGCCCGGTTTGGCCCGCAGGCCCCTTTTGGTCACCACTGCTATAGGGCATATCTACAAAGCATTTATAAATGTTTAGTAATAAATTATTAATCAATTAACAAAAATAAACTAATTATTAACATTTACTAGCCCTAACACTAAAAACACTAACACCTAACCTTAGCCTAAGCCTCCCTAATAATCATAATAAATTACTATTAAATGGCTAGTTTGTTTGTTTATTGTAATTATTGATAGATATTTATAAATGCTTTGTATCTTTGCCTTCTTTCTAAAGTTATACCAGATAAAAGCTTATTGGGCTTTTGTTTAAGGTTGTTTGGGGGATCTAGTTTAATCAGATGGAACCCACCATAGCATATGGAGAAAGTCGAGGAAATAAAACCTAAGACCTTCTGCCAGAACCACAATGCCACTCATTTAATGTTTGTTGAATAATGGGGAAAAAGGTAACATCAGTGATCTTTAGATATGACGGGAGAAACTTTTATTGATCATTACATTGAGACGATTCATCATATTATAATAAAATGGTGAACTAAACGGCCGCCTTCTGACAAGCACTTGCCAACACAGCAACATCACTCCCATTCTTCTCTCTCCGCTGACTCTTACTTACTAACTTATTTTAAACTTTAAACATTTGTTTTTAAGGCTATGCACGGACTTGCACGTTCATGTCTATGTGAGCTTTTGATTCTTCTGTTCAAACACAACTTTGCCTTTGTGCCAAGCCAAGTTAAAGACTTATTTTTAAAGACACCAATGGAAAGCACTTTGGTTTAGTTTTTGCTGTTGTAAAGCGCTACAAATAAAGTTTGATTGATTGATGGGAAACATTCTAGGCAAAGCCAATAACATCTCCAGGGAAACATTGTGCATCACTAATATGTCCTCAATCACGGTCACTTTCATACCTTGTACTTTTCCCTAAATCTTCCATATATTACTTACTGCGTTGAAATATGGGGTAATAATTATTAAACTTCCAAAAGGGCAGTGCAGATCGTACTCAAGACTCTGTCCAAGTTACTAAAAATGTATGATCTTGTTCATTTTTACATTGTGCATTTTACAAGTTGTTACCTTTAACTAGTCGAAAAATTATTCACACAGAGAGAGCCGACATATAGACTGTGTGGTTATGGTAGCTTTACTCTTCTAATGGCGAAAACAACCAGGAGAAACTTTTCTCTGCATGTATGAAGTTGTGGAACAGTCTGGGGCAATGTCAAAGTATTTGCCACTTTAAATTCCTCTGTAAACAAAAGTCCCAAACAGTGTTTTCAGGTTTATGTACAGTAGGCTGTGCTATTACGTATGAGGGTCTATCTATGATGTTAACTCTTCGTGGAATTTTCTGATTACAATTGTTGGCATTTAAAAATAACTTGTGGCAAATGTATGTTGTGTAATCATTTACATACTGTATGTAAGAGATTATCCAAGCCTTTCAGGAATATTGGGGGTATGGCTGAGCTTTATTGAGCAAGGAAGCAGCTTTTTTTCCCTGTAATGTTTTTTACAGACACTAGTGTAGATCAAAATGCGTTTAACATTTTACAACTCCATTTCAAGCATCAGGGCTTTATTTTGTTTGTTTTTGCACGTGTTGCAAGCAGGCCCAGGTCTCTAGACCAAACTGACAGAGGGTGCATCTGACTTTCAGGGGGTGCAAAGATGATTCTCTTCAATAAAGTGTTATGATTTAATGATTACATTTTTTTACTGATTATTACTAAATTAAATCTTCACGTGGTGATCAAGTAGGCCTGGTTTAGTGCTTTTTTTAAGCATATATAGCTACTAAGACCTTGCCTGAAATTTTACCCTCATATGTTTTTTGGAATTTCTTTCTGGTTTAAATAATATGATATAGCATTTAGGGGCAAAAATACATATCAATAATCCAAAACTTGAAGCCAGTATAGCAAATATCTCTACAGCAACAGTGAACTTTCCTGGAGAACTGACATAAGCTGGAATAAAAGTGATCCAAACTGCACAGAAGATCAACATGCTGAAGGTGATGAATTTGGCTTCATTAAAACTATCAGGCAGTTTTCTGGCAAAAAATGCAAGTATGAAACACAGTAGTGCTAGACATCCAATGTATCCAAGTACGGCCCAAAAACCAACAGCTGATCCAAGATCACACTCCAATATAATCTTCTCTTTGTAGTACTTCATATTCTCCTTTGGAATAGGAGGGTTTGTACTGAGCCACAGTATGCAAATTGCCACCTGAACTGAAGTGACCATAACTACACTGAGTCTCTGCTGAAGTGGGCCAAACTTCTTCATCATATTGTTGCTTGGAAGTGTGGCTCTGAAGGCTAACACAACTAGCATGGTCTTCCCCAGAACACAAGAGATACAGAGGACAAAGGTGATGCCGAACGCAGTGTGGCGCAGCATGCAGGACCACTCAGAGGGACGACCGATGAAGGTGAGAGAGCACAGGAAACACAGCTTAAGCGAAAGCAGTAGCAAGAAGCTCAGCTCCGAGTTGTTGGCTTTGACAATGGGAGTTTCCTTATGTGTGAAAAAAATGATGAAGACAAGAAGAGACAGAAATACACCAATGCAACTGAATATGGTTAACAGTGTGCCCATGATCTCTTTGTAGGAGAGGTATTCAGTGGGTTTGGATAAGCACTTGTCCTTGCTTTCATTTGGCCAGAACTCAGGAGGACATGTCATGCAGTTGGCAGAATCTAAAAAAACAGTACCAGCAAACAATTAAATGTACAAATGGCTCAAACATCAGTTAATTTCACAAA
The DNA here is from genome assembly GCA_015082035.1 of Chaenogobius annularis. Taxonomy (NCBI): domain Eukaryota; kingdom Metazoa; phylum Chordata; class Actinopteri; order Gobiiformes; family Gobiidae; genus Chaenogobius; species Chaenogobius annularis. The sequence goes on along the minus strand of BJKM01000019.1, from coordinate 2,654,806 downwards.
GGACTTGATCACTAAACATGAAGTAAATAGAAGTAAATTCATAGCAATTCAAACAAAAAAAAGACAAAAAAGTGTTGGTGCTATTGTTAACACATTGTTATTGTGTCTCTATATGGTAACTTTGGGCCTTAGAAAATATAGATAGATATCAAGAATATATTAGAGCAAAAGATATGAACCGGACTGAGCAGATAGCCGAGTGTGGTGGATTCTCAGACGGTAGAGTTGTGGTTTAACTGTAAATTTGGAAGTCCAAGCTCTGACCAGTGCATGTTATTAATGTTTATAGTCAGTGTTCTTATAGTTACATATTTTTGTGTAATTCCTTGACACAAGATGTACAGCGATATGTTTGGTCAGTCCCTTATTTGACAGGAAAATATGTCACATAATGTGGGTGAAAATTGGTGAGAAGACATTGAGCTATGGAGCCATCTCACAACACTGAGGCCAGCACAGTCTGGTATTTGTGTTGCAGACAATGACTAGCACTGGTCAGCAAAATTAAACAGACAGGGTGTTTAACTTTATTATGACATTTTCACTAGACAATCAGTGCTTATAGGAGGACATTTTTATTTTATTTTTATTGACGCTTCCTCTTTCCTCTTACCTGTTTGGTTGCTTATTGTACCTTCAGGGCATTCAAAACAGTCAAAACAGCACACAGGTCTGTTTTTGTTTATGGCTTTGCGAGTCCCAGGTGGACAAGGCTCCCTGCATACAGACCTTACAATCTAACATATAGCATATCGTATGTTAATGACATGATAAAACATGACATGTGCCAGGTCAAATTGATACCTTGTTGGTTCCTCCACCCCATGTTATTTTGGAGCCCAGAATTTGAAGATTCTCTCCCTCCAATTGAGATGTACCATAAAGGCCAATGGTCACAATCTTAGCAGAGTCATTTTCGTGGATCTGCCAGTTCACCAAGTCATAGTGAGAAGCGGGGTCTCCATTTTCATCAAAGAACACCCTTGTACCATTATTTGTGGTGAAGTTCACGTAATATAAATGTTCTAGCACCTACGCAATTAAGAATGAGCATCAGTAATGATGACTGATAACAGTTGGATCAGACATGATCAGTCTTCATATGTTTGTAGTAATACTAATACTAAGATAGTAAAGCATATGATTTAAAAGCATATTTTTAATTTTTCAAACAAATGACTATTCATTCCTTACTTACAATAAATGCTATCCATAGGCTTGCATACAATGATACTTGGTTTGGGTTCTGAACATGTGTGTTTGCTACTCACATCTTTGGGCCGGACTTCGTTCTTGCTGACACAAGCCTTCCCAGTGGTGGGGTTCAGTCTGTTCTTACACTGTAACAGGGAGTGGAGGGCATGTGCAAAGGAGTATACTGCATTGTACACATTACTCTCTATTCTCAGATCTGTAAAGATTGTGTCCTGTTTTGGAATGCTGAACAGGTCCTCAGAGCCTGTGCACATTGTTGAGGTGTTGGAAGGAGTAAAGGTACAGCCAAAGGTGTCCCCCCACATTCCTTTGACTATTTCACTCTGTGGTTCCGTCAGTGGATTCAATCTAAGATATTCTCTCAGACCAGGCACATTTGCTTCAGGAATTGCAAAACCCATTGCTCCTTGTAACATGCTCTTTCTCTCCCTAGATGCCAGTTTTGTTTGGGAGATCCAAGACTCACTGCCTATAAACTGCTTGTCTGTAATGTTATACCCTTCCAAATCTGAAAAGAAGGATGTGGTATAAGACAAGCCCATGAACAATAGTACTACTTTGGAAGTAGAGGTTTTCAATGCTTCGACAGCAAGCTTTTTTTTTACTTAGGCTGTACTTTTGATAGTATTCAACACATATGCCATATTGGTTGGACAACTTTAGAAAGATTTTAGTGCCTTCATAAGCATACAATTCTGGGGAAAAAATAATTCCAACCCAGCGCCAGTCAAAGTGCTTCATGAGCTGCAACAGACCAGTAATCTGGAAGAAGTCACTTGGCACAGTACGGAAGAAAGTTGGGTATATCTTCTTATTGCTTAGGCAGGCACATGTTGAAAGGTGGCTTAGCTGGAGAGAATAAAAAATGAAACCAACTTATTTCACAATACACTCGACATAGACGACAATATATCTAAAAATAACTGTCTATATAACTAATGGTAAAAATATATATTGGACCGCTATGGGATGTTTATTTGCATTTAGCAGACAGACTATTACAAATAAATAAAAACATGGTATTAACTTAATTATATGGTTAATTTTAAATTTAAACTAGTGCTACATTCCCGCCTTGTTGTCAATACAACTGTGCACAAAATATTTCTCTCTCATCTGTTACATTGTTTGTTACACTGTAAAATGTCTAATTATAGCTTACATGTGGCACAGACAGGGGACTAAGAATATAGTTGATGTATTGTGACACCCCTGAGGATGAGTGACCAAGCAAGCCTATGATCTGTCCAGTGCAGTGCTCTCTTTCCCCATTCAAAGCCTCCATCGCCGCTCTGATCAGGTTTTCACTTCCACAGCCATTGTACAAGCGATAACCAAGTGTCATTCCTGGAAGTAACGTTGGGTCCTTGTTTATCTCCTCAATAGTGAAGATGACAGTGAGGGCAAATCTTAGCTCTCTTAAATTCCACCTGCAGAACACACACATTGACAATAAATGCATATATTACAAACTTTCTATGTTTAACACATTTAAAGAAATAGCATACAGAACATTACTTTGAGCATGTTTCATATGGCATGGCTGTATAATTCCGTATTTAGCCATGTCCTTGTGCTAGTGATGCTGAATACACCTGCCAGCATAAAGTCACCTTCTTGTGAGAATTCTAAATACCCACTTTTCCCTATAAATGTACACGTTTGGTTATTACAGTTGGTGCCTACAAGCAAAGCAAAAGAAACAGATAGCAACCTGCCCCATCCCTATGCCCTGCCTACTCTGAGTTCTCCTAGTCGACCTGCATTGTTTTTATAGCTTTTTCTACCTTAAGACAAACATGAGTAGCCAATCAACAATTGGACAATCAACAATTGGCCAATTGGCCACCAATCATTCTCAAAAGAATATGCTGTTTTTGAGTTCCTCTGTGGTATGGGGTGGGATGATTTTGTTATTTAATTGTATTGTCAAAGCCAAATAAATAAAATAAATGAAAGAAAAAAATATTATAACAGACAAAATTGTGCATAATTTGATACTTGTATACAAGCAGAGCTGCCTTAGTCAGTATATAACCCTAACGACCAAAATCACAACAGTATATATATATATATATATATTTATATATATATATATATATATGGACCAACTTAGCAGGAAGCCGGAGGGCCATAGTTTGGACATGCCTGGTCTACAAAGACATGCATGTCTACAGGGCCCTGGGACGAGCAGGTCGGATTGCCGCGGACCCTTCTCACCCTGGACATGGGCTATTTGAAACCACTCCCTCAGGCAGGAGGCTACGGTCCATCCGGACCAGAACCTCTCCGCCACAAAGAATAGTTTCTTTCCCTCTGCCGTTGGACTCATGAACACTTCTTAAAACACCGGCCACTTTAACTGCAACTATTCACACCACTCACTGCACTGTCACTTTCTGCACTACAACTGTAATTTAACTGTACATTTTTGTGTACATAGTTATGCCTCTTTTTTTTTTTTTTTTTATACTTTTAATTTTAAAATGTTTATTTATTATTGCTCAGTGTTTTATGTTGCACCTTAATGCCGAAACAAGTTCCTATGTTTGCGAATTTTGTTCATTGACAATAAACCCCTTCTGATTATATATATATACATATGTGTGTGTATGTGTGTGTGTGTGTGTGTGTGTGTGTGTGTGTGTATATATGTGTGTGTATGTGTGTGTGTGAGAGATGTCAGATGTTTTTCCAGGGACCTGCTTTAGCCAATCCTCCAGTTTGGAGAGCATCGTCATAATCCAATAAAGGCAAAGAAAGTGGCCGATACCAAACGTTTACAAGCGTAAGTGTAAAACAGGCTTTATTACAATATTCATATATATATATATATATATATAGAGAGAGAGAGAGAGAGAGAGAGAGAGAGAGAGAGAGAGAGAGAGAGAGAGAGAGTGAGAGCGAGAGAGAGATATAGATATATAAACAGATACATAATTTCATGGTGTTTTCACAATCACTACACATTTAGCAAAACATCTAGCATTGTTGACATACATGTGAAACCATATGCAAACTTCTGAAACTATTCTTTTCTGCCATTCCATTCGGATTAACATTATTATTAACCCTTGTGTGTAATATACAGTAGGTTCAAAGCCTTTCATAAACAAATGCATAGGCAAATGCATAGACAGATATTGTTTTAGATATATGGAAAGCAAATAGTTCAACACTGACCAACTAAAACTCGCGACCAACATTAAAAACAATGGAGAACAACTGAATTTTTGAGACAACATGCACATATTTTGGCACAAAGGTTACACTATTATTTGCACTAATAAAAATAACCCAAATTGCAATATGGTTTCTTATGAGGAAGGTTATGACTAACAAAGAATAAAAAATATATATTGCAAAACATTTTCCTCTTGAAAGAAATTGACCATAAATAATTGTGATTGGAGCAGCTCTGAGATGTTGCAAGTAGATTTCAATCAGAACGACCATTATTATTGTATTCCATTTGCAATACAAGCCTATATGAAAAAAAGAAAATGTTGATAATAATAATAACCATAACAATAATACTATTTATAATATTAATAATCATCATCATCATCATCATCATCATTATCAAAATTATTGTTATTGGATAATTTCATAGTAATCAAATCCACCTGTAAACTTACCTTGTTGTATTTCACAGAGGACAGGTAAGATCTGTATTATGACATATACATGAATATAAAATGGTAAGCTTGATGTGAACAAATAAGCAGTAATTTTACTGGCACTGGCGATTTGTGTAAAATAAGACAATGGAAGACAAACCTGGACATTGCAGATCCACAAGATTATATAGTGCATAAATAAGATCCTTATAGCAGTGAGAGATAATGGAAAAGAGATTTAAGCATTGACTCTTGTTTACAATAGTTGATTGAATTTTGCCTATATTGTTGCATGTAATAACTAATAAACTGTGCAGCAACAAATGTGTGGCTTCAAGATCAAGTGAAATGGCACGAACACATTTGAAATTCTGTTGAAAACAAACACACACAAAGGGTTAGGATTATTACGGTGAATCACAAAATGACTATTTAAAATCACTAACTTACGTCTATTTTAATATTAGTCCAACACACAAAATAAGTGAACATCTGTGTTTTGTTAAAAGTATCCATATATATATTCAACAGCATTTTTTGATGACTCTTTGGTATGTATCTTCCAGTTGTGTTGTACGTTCCATGCATCACATTAGTATCCTCTAACGACAACAGGAGGAGATCTGATTGACAAAAACATGAAAGTGTGCAAATTAAAGGTATGGGTTTGCATTGTGCTTCAACATCTCATCCAACATTCACATGATCATACTTTAAGTGGCACACACTTTAAATTAAAACAGACTTAATTTTCTAGTCTCTACGGCCAAAAAGATAATTGCCCTCCAAATTATTGTGAATTGCTTCCTGAAATTAGCAGTTCCCTAAAGACTAAGTAGTTCATTATGAGCTAATTTAACCAAATCTGAGCAGCCAAATTTGACTTAATAAACATAATTATACGTCGACAACCTAAGCAAATGGGAATATCACAGTCATTACCAGACTATACTCACATTGCCGGTGTCACATACGTGCAGTCATAAACAAACCAATGGGAAGCATTGGTAAATATGCCAAGAATCTCTTCAGAGTTTGAGTGCTCAGGTGGTTTGAACCAGAGACCACATGGCAGCGTCCACGCTAACAACAAAACGGCTAAAACTAATGCTGTCATCTCGCCTTTGGCACCGGCGCTCTCACGGCACCGCTGAGTTTTATAGTTTCTAAATTGTAACGCAGGTGTGAAAGACAATGCAGTTCAAACCTGTTCCACGCATGTGCAAGAAAAATATTTGCAACTCAAGGTAAATACACCTGAGACACATTTTTCCTCAAGAATGACTGACGGTCCACATTTGTTTTGGTTATCTCTATTCTTGTTTCAGCAACGGAAACATTAGTCTCATCTCAGTGTTTCACATCAAAGTTGGTTGAGGTCAAGGAAGATTGAACGCATTTTGATAATTTGTTGGAACAAAACTAAATCCACGCCAAAATTGCAATTTGGTTACCTACAACTAACTTAAATAGATTTTAGTTCATGTATGTGTTAGCAAGCTAAAAACAGACAGAAATCATTGACCTGGTTGGTTGTTTATTACAACTTACAATCAGTAGGCTAAAGAATATACTTTTGTGCATGAAATTTACAAATTAACGTTCCTCAATCCAAAGTACCGGTACATATTGTTAATTGATGTCTTTTGAGTCTTCCATGATCGTGCCTTTTAGTGTTTTTCTCAGAATTAAATACAATTACAAAAAAGTTTGGTAGCATATATACACAGTAGTAGACCATAACCAGAGGCAGGAATAGCAAATATCTCCACAGCGACAGTGAACTTTCCTGGAGACAAAACATGTGATCATGAAATTAGGTTAAAAAAAATTTTTAAATGACAGTTTATAGATTAAACAAATTGTTAATATTGAATGTAATTGCGAGTATTTCCCATTATGTGCTTCTTGGTGTTCTTGTCCGGTTGAAACAAAATTATAAAACACTTTTGGCATAAAAATACAAAATAATAGACCATAACTAGAGGCTAGAATAGCAAATATCTCCCACAGCGACAGTGAACTTTCCTGGGGAGCTGACATAAGCTGGATAAAAGTGATCCAGACAGCACAGAAGATCAACATGCTGAAGGTGATGAACTTGGCCTCATTAAAGTTATCAGGCAGTTTACGAGCCAAGAAAGCCAACACAAACACAAACAGAGCTAACAGGCCTATGTAATCCAAGAACTGCCCAGAAACCAATAGGTGAGCCTAGACTACACTCTAAAATTATTTTATTTTTAAAATACAACATGTTCTTATTTGGATAAGGAGGGTTTGTGGTTAACCATAGGATACAGATGAGGACCTGGATTAGTAAGTAGCTCCAAAAAAACACTGAGTCTCTGCTGAAGAGGCCCGAACCATTTCATGACATTACTGCCTGGAAGTGTAGCTCTGAAGGCCATCAACACCACTATAGTCTTCCCCAGTACGCAAGAGATACAGAGGACAAAGGTGATGCCGAACGCAGTGTGGCGCAGCATGCAGGACCACTCAGAGGAAAGACGACCGATGAAGGTGAGAGAGCACAGGAAACACAGGGTCAGGGAGAAGATTAGCAGGAAGCTCAGCTCAGAGTTATTGGCGTCTCACGATTGGAGTATGTCTGTAGTGAAAGAACTCTAAAAAAAACTAGAAATGTCAAAAGTATTCCGATAAAACAAGAAACATGTCAATACTATTCCCATGATTTCAGAAAATGACAAGAATTCAATTTCTTTCAATATGCATTTGTCCTGATTTGCGTTAGGCCAGTATTCAATGGGGCATGTAAAGCAATCCAAAGAGTCTGTAACAAGAAAAAAAACAATATTATAAGTGTTAACTGTTCAAGAAATGTTTATCATTTCAATAAAAAATACTATAATTTTATTCGATACATTATTATTGTTATCATTATTATTATTATTATTATTATTATTATTATTATTATTATTATTATTATTATTTATTATTATTATTATTATTATTATTATTATTATTATTATTATTATTATTTGTCTTATTTTAATTTTATTTATGTTTTTGGTCGGGACAGTGCATGTTAATGAGTGCTGGAATCTAGTTATTTAAAGGAGGGACACGCATCCAAAAAACGAAATAGCGTGCTAGACCACAAATACCATATAGTAAAAAAAGAAAAGAATGAAGTCTGCACTGTTAAATTAGCTCCCAAAAATGTATTATCTTGCACCACAAGTGACGTTTCGGGCGTCAGCTAATTTTGCAGTGTAGACTTCATTCTTTTCTTCTGTTACTACATGCTGGATTGTAGCCACGGGTTAATTTTATACCTGCTGTTGTCCACATTCGCTCTCATAAACACACTCACATTCCTTCACCATTATAACATCAGAAACAAAGTGGGTCAAGTGCCCAAAGACACAACAGTATGCACAAAAGCCACTATTGCCCCACTGCGACATTTTATTAGAATTAAAATACAACAAAACCCTGTCTGTTTTGCACTGGAAAAAAAATCTTGTGTAGTACTTTTTTCAAACCTGTAGTATTACTGATTTCTGCTTCTCCACATGGGATGCAGTCAAAGCAGCACACTGGCTTGGTTTTTGTAAAAAACCTTTCTTTTTCCTGCGGGACAGCTCTCACTGCATACAGACACTGGCACCTGGTGCACAAAATTGTCCAGTTTAGTTTCTAAAAAACATTTTTCAGAATGACATAGTGACCGCTAATCCACAAATATCCAAACAGGTCAATGTAAATGTGTACCAAGTATCTTCCTCCTCCCCAAATCACTTGAGTGCTGGTCATTTTGACTTGATGGCCATCGGTCAGAGTGGGATCATAGTGGCCCACTGTGGTGGTATGCATTGTGCTTGAAGTTATACTTTGGATATTAATAAGTTCGTATTGTGCAACTATATCACCATTCTCGTCAAAGGTCACCCTCTCCCCTTGGCCTGTCATGAAATCCACCCTTTGTAAATATTGGAGTACCTGTCAAATATGTAATGAAATACATATTAGTGTTCAAACATATCTTATCTTCTAGTCTAATACAATCAGAACATGCTTAGAATAGTTTAACATTACCCTCTCACCTGCCATGGTTCTAAGGGTTCACTATTGTTGGAATTTGAGTTTCCCCCCGTACTAATCAAGGCATGGAGTGCATGTGCCACTGCATACACAGACTTGTAGACATTATTCTCAAATCTTAGCTCTGAAACATCTGTGAAATACATGTCCACATTTTGCAGGCTCTCCATTCCAGTGCATGGCTTTCTTGCTGTATTTGTCGAATTAGCTAGAGAGCATTCAAATACATATTCCCAGAAATCCTCAACAAATTTACTCGTAGGAAATTGGGAGGGATGGAGACGTCTGAGGTGCTCCCTCAAACCAGGGATTTTTGCTTTGCTCACAACAAATCCTAGAGTACCAACTAGGATATCACGGCCTTCACTGTCACTCAGAGAGGAATCTGTGATCCAAGCATCACTTCCAACCCACTGTAGCCCTGTAATATTATTCTTAGAAAACTCTGCAGCCAGGACCTTAACCTCCCTGTGAGACATAAAAGCCACAATGACTTTTGAGGTTGAACGCTTGACCGTTTCGACCACTTTGGCTAAAACACTAGCTGGCTCACTCTGTTCAAACGCTTCATAGTACTCAATGCAAACTCCCTCTTCCATTGCAGCCTGTATAAAAGCGTCAATGCCATTGATGCCATAATCATTGAGGTTGCTTATGGCCCCAACCCATGTCCAGCCAAAGTGCTTCACTAGTTTGGCCAGCGCTCTGCTCTGATGGCGGTCACTGGGAATAGTCCTGAAGAAGGATGGGAACTCTTCTCTGTCACTCAGACAAGCACAGGTAGCAAAGTGACTGATCTGTGAGGAGGAAACACAATCACAATGCAAAGTCAGGGACTTTGGTCATATAGTATACAGAAGATAAGGCTGGGAGACATTATTATTTCTTGGAAACTGCATACAAATTATAATGTTATGGTATACACTCTAGATCTAGAAGTCCCATCAACCAATGATTCAATAAGTAAATACAATATTTTGTTAAAAACTACATTTGAAATGCTATACCTGCGTGAGCAATGAAGTGCCAGTGTATTTAGTCAGTGTATGTAGTCAGTACATTATTTACATTTGACTGATATTCTTGTATAGAGCTTGATAATAAAACATAATACAATATTTAAATATTTGATAACTTATTTAGATTTAACCATTTTTGTTACAAATATTTTTTGAAATATGAATACATTTATTATTTAACGTATTGTCACATTTGTATTACATATTTTCTAATAATCAGAACGTTCATAAAGTAGTGCACTTACCACTGGGACCTGAAACCTCCCTATAACGCGAGCAAATGCCATCGTTGGTGCAGAGCCAGAGTGCCCCAGCACTGCCACTGCAGTGCTAGGCCCAGAGCAGGTGGTCTCATTCAGCACTTCCTGACCATTGGCCACAACTATGGCAGACATAACAATATTTGACATGCCGCAGGAGTTATAGATCTTGTAGCCTATGGTGTGATGTGGCAAAAGACCAGGATTCTTGTTTATTTCATCAATTGCAAAAATCATTGTCATAGCAAATTTGAATTCTCGCACATTCAGGCTGTAAAGAGAAAGATACACAATTAGGAAAGAAGACCACATCAGAAACCATAGCACAGAAAGATAAATACTTCATGCATGTAGGAGCAGTCGGTTTGGTAGTGAACAAGGAAACACTGCCCCTGAATTCAGTTCGAAAGGTAAAAATGCCCCCAAGTAAGATGTCTCCGGTCTGGGAGAGTTCTGGAGGCTGGATCTGACCCAACGGCTGACAGAGACATGAGCCCTTGTGGACCAGCTGAACCAGGGAGAGCAGAACCCACCACCCCATCATCACACCCACAAGACAAGCAATCCTCCCATCTTATATGCTTTTTATCAGGTAAACAAAGGACTTTTAATGTCCTTGGGGAAAATAAATTCAACATTGAGCATTCGTGTTGAAAAATTGTACATGTAAATTTTGAAACATTTGATATTAAGAAATGTTAGTCTGTTTACATATTTCAAGACAATACCTACTTTGCATTAGATAATATTGTCAGATTAATTGATTGAAGAAGGATTTATTTTGGTGCTGATGAAAAATACTTCTGCAAGACTTCTGTAGTGATTTGTTAACAGGTAAACATCACCTTTTAGAACATGTAAATCATTCTTAATGATTGCTGAAAGAATGAATGTTGACCTATTGATTAAATAGAGTCCTCCTGTGTGTAATGGAATCGCAGTATAAATACAGCTGGTCTTTGAAGGCCACAGAAGCTTGTTAAGAAAATGTTGGGGAGCAAACAGTTTATTTAATTAAATTAAATGTATTATTTTACACAAGAACAAGAAATTCATTATACATTAAGAACAAAAGTAGGATGAAGAACCAAGTCCAAAATCTGGCCTTTATGGAAGAGTGGCAAGAAGAAAGCCAGGGACAGGGAAACTGCTCAGAGTTGATGGGAAGATGGATGGAGCCAAATACAGAGAAATCTTGGAAAAAATCCTACTGGCATCTGCAAAAGACTTTGGGGCAGAGGTTCACCTTCAGCAGAACGACGACCTTGAACATAAAACCAGGGCAGCAATGGACTGGTTTAAACAAAACATTCATGTGTTAGAATGGTTCAAAGTCCAGACCTAAATCCAATTGAGAATCTATGGCAAGATCTGAAAACTGCTGTTCACAAACGCTCTCTGTCAAATCTGAGTGAGTTTAAACTGTTTTGCAAAGAAGAATGGACAAAAATGTTGGTCTGTCGGTAAGCAAATCTGGGAAAGACAAACCCCAAAAGCTGTCACTTTGTTCCACAAAATATTGACTCAGGGGGCCTGAGCAAAATAGTTTTAGTGAAATAGTTTTGTACAGTGCACTTTTCTGTGTTTAAATCTGGAAATTGTCTACAGTATATTACTTACCTTTCAAGGAGCCCTGACACCCCTGCAGATCACTTTGCTGTGTTAAAACACCTTATCATTCCGGACGATTTTCCTAAAATTTCTCCCAATTCCTGAACCCTTCCTGAACAACTGACTGGACTCTTTGTAAGACTGAGACTCTGTAGTTTTGGCTGTAAGTGGAAAAAAGCTCTGCACAGAGGAAAATCAGATTTCAACACAATTCTTTTTTCAAAGCTGATTTAGGGATTTAATGCCTGTATAAAGCCTATTATAAAAACATTGTATTTTAGGGCAATTCTTTCCATGACATCAAAGCTTGGTTGGCCTACAACTATTTGAGTCTTAATGAGCGGATTTTAAATTTGAGTAAATGTGGTTGTCAAATTAGATTTTTTAACATTTGACATTTTATCCAAAATGAAATGTGAATTTATCTTTTTAAATGTTTGAACAAGTCACACATGCTTTTATTTAGTCCTGATTATGCTGCACTTTTTTCTGGTATTTAACACCATGAGCTTTCACACTTACAGTTGGTCCAAAATTCTGCCACGAGACTTTTAACTGGAAGCAAAAACCAATAGCACATCACCCCAATTTGAATGTCTTTTCACTGGCTGTTCATTTTAGAGTTGATTTTAAGATTTGAATGTTTGTTTTTAAAGTTTTGAATGACAGACTTGCCCTTCAATACTTGAATTGATCTTTATTTAAGTCCCACTGAGATTTAGAATATCTTTTTCAGGCGCGTCCTGCCGCCAATAGGGGAGGAGCCTATTGACCGAGGGTCAGCTCTAGCTCAATGGCACCTCACACAAGACTTTAAACCAGGAGGGAAAGGGCCTTCTTTGTATGAATATAGTTGATTGGATTGGATTATATTTTCCGTTCCCTTCATTTAGTCAAACGTAAAAAAAAAACACTTCAAAATATTTAATTTAATACATTTTCAGTGTGGCCAGTCAAAGCACATACCAGTAAACTGAAAAATATAATTGAAATGAACTGAAATAACAAAGTGACAAATAATTGGACCCTCAACACTGACATCTTTTGTACAAAACTCCAGAGACTTCACTTTATATTATGACAGAGACTGGTGTAACTACAGACTCTTTTTCTGCTCCAGGCCACATGCCACCTGCTGTTGGTGTTGTTGTGCTGAAAATAAAATGACTGTTGCCATATTGAGTCCCAGAGCTTCCTCCCTCAGGGACATGGATAGCTCTAGTGGGTTTGCCAAACATGTCATAACTCATATCTTTTGTTTTGATGGAAGATCATGAGCTCAAATGATCTAAAGAACTTGAAGTTGATCATAATAATGAGTGTAAATTAGTTCATGGTTTCCTAGGCTTAAACTTTTAATGTGTTATACAAGGTCCAATTTTCCTGTATTATATCTTTCCATTTGAACAGTCAATGCTATGCTGCTAAAGCTCGCTGTAACTATTTCTTTACATACCATATTATTGTATTGCAAATTATATGAATAATTGGAATATACATTTTACCAATTTTATTGACGTCAGATGCAGTTTTTACTACAATAATTATTGTCTAAATACAGGTTTATAACCATACAATGTTTTATGTTTTTGATTATGTTTCCCTAATGTCTATTAAGTGCTGTGTCATTTGATAATAAATACATTTTATATCTAATCATTTATCAATATAAGGGTAAAGTAGTCATTCACACTTATTTAACTGGCAAAGAAAAACTTGGAATATTTGATATTAGATATTTCCCCAAAACATGTGATCATCAAATTAGATTAAAAATTATTTTTTTTATAGATTAAACAAATTGTTAATATTGAATGTAATTGCGAGTATTTCCCATTATGTGCTTCTTGGTGTTCTTGTCCGGTTGAAACAAAATTATAAACACTTTTGGCATAAAAATACAAATACAAAATAATAGACCATAACTAGAGGCTAGAATAGCAAATATCTCCACAGCGACAGTGAACTTTCCTGGAGAGCTGACATAAACTGGAATAAAAGTGATCCAGACAGCACAGAAGATCAACATGCTGAAGGTGATGAACTTGGCCTCATTGAAGTTATCAGGCAGTTTACGAGCCAAGAACGCCAACACAAAACACAACAGAGCTAACAGGCCTATGTATCCAAGAACTGCCGAGAAACCAATAGGTGAGCCTAGACTACACTCTAAAATTATTTTATTTTTATAATACAACATGTTCTTATTTGGATAAGGAGGGTTTGTGGTTAACCATAGGATACAGATGAGGACCTGGATTAGAGTAGCTCCAAAAACACATGAGTCTTCTGCTGAAGAGGCCCGAACCATTTCATGACATTACTGCCTGGAAGTGTAGCTCTGAAGGCCATCAACACCACTATAGTCTTCCCCAGTACGCAAAGATACAGAGGACAAAGGTGATGCCGAACGCAGTGTGGCGCAGCATGCAGGACCACTCAGAGGGACGACCGATGAAGGTGAGAGAGCACAGGAAACAGAGGGTCAGGGAGAAGAGCAGCAGGAAGCTCAGCTCAGAGTTATTAGCTCTGACCAGTGGCGTTTCTTTGTGGCAGTAGAAGATAAGTGTAATGATCATAGTCAGAAACCATCCCATTAGTGCCAACAGGACCAACAGGTAACCCAGGAGTTCAGTGTAGGCTAAAAACTCTACCACTTTAGGGACACATGTGTCCCTCTGTTCATTGGACCAGAATTCAGTGGGACATTTTAGGCACTGTAATGCATCTGGAAAACAAAACATTTTTACAAAATGTAATTCTAATAGATATTTAATTCATAACTCAAGATTCACCTGTGGTAATGAAATGGTTTCCAATAAAAATATACCTGTTGTGTTAGTAATCTCTCCTGCTGGACAACGAACACAGTCGTAACAGCAGACCGGCCTGCCTTTGATCAGCATCTTCTGAGTCCCCGGGTGACAGCTTGCACTGCACACTGAAACAGGTACTAACTATAAACCAATAAACAAGTATGATGAATACAGTTGCTGTTGCTGTTCTTTTAATATATTGTTTATATTTACCATTGAATTATTGCCCCACATCAGTGATTTGTTATTCATAATGAATTGTTGGCTCTCTGGAAATGAGGCATCAAATATCCCAACTGTAACAGCCTCCAAAGTGCCTATATATGTAGTTTGCAAGTTAACCAGGTCATATCTTGCAGGTGAATCTCCATTACTGTCAAAATACACTCGTTGTCCTTCTCTGGTGGTAAAATCTACATTGTCGAGGTAGTGTAGCACCTACAAATTACACGAGTTATAGGGCTGTTAAATATCACCCGAAAAGACTATATGTTTTGTAAGGTTTGACAGGACATTGTGTTGATTGGGCCACTTTCCTCACCTGTGATGGCTGGATGTTTCGCTTTTTAGCACAACTCCCATTGGCAAACGGCCCTTTACTCTCTTCACATTTTAACAGGTCATCAAGTGCATGTGCCACCACGTACAGAGACTTGTACACATTATTCTCAAATCTTAACTCGGATACATCAGTGAAATCAATGTCGACATTTTGCAAACTCTCTGTTCCATTGCATGGTTTTCTTTTTGCGTTTAAAGAATTTACAAGTGAACAGTCAAACACGCTCTCCCAAAAGTCCCTGACAAATTGGCTGTTGGGGAACTGTGATGGGTGGAGTCTTCTCAGGTGATCCTCTAACCCAGGAATATGTATTTTGCTCACAACAAAGCCCAGAGAACCAACAAGGGTGCCATGTCCTTCACTGTCAGTCAGAGAGTAGTCTGTGATCCATGCATCACTCCCAACCCACTGAAACCCTGTAATATTTTGCTTATACAACTCTGCAGCCAGAATTTTGATTTCTCGATGAGACATAAAAGCCAAAATCACTCTAGAAGTGGCATGCTTTATTACCTCAACAATTTTGTGCAATTGTTCAGGTGGGTCAGAGGATGAAAATGCTTCGGAGTACTCAATGCATATGTCGTATTCTTGGGCAGACTGAACAAAAGAGGCGACACCATTGAGTCCATAGTAGTTGTTCACAGCTATCACACCGATCCAAGTCCAACCAAAGTGCTTTATAAGCTTGGCTATTGCTGTGCTTTGGTAATAGTCACTGGGAATGGTTCTGTAAAAAGTGGGGTACATTCTGCGATTGGTGAGGCAGGCACATGTGGCAAAGTGGCTGATCTAAAACAGAAACAGTGGGGGGGATATACATACACATATATATATATATATATCTCAACCTTAGAAGCAAAATACCTTATATACAAATGTATCTACTTACCACAGGTATATTGAATCTTCCTACAACTTGGGCAAATGCAATTGTCGGAGTGGATCCAGAATGGCCCAAAATGGCTTGCACTGTCTCTCTTTTGGTACAATTTCCATCATGAATTTCTTGCCTTAGTCCACTTACCAGTGCCAGCCCAGCCCTAAGTATGTCCATAGTACCACAGTTGTCATATATCCTCCAGCCCAATGTGACA
This sequence comes from Chaenogobius annularis, assembly GCA_015082035.1. Lineage (NCBI taxonomy): Eukaryota > Metazoa > Chordata > Actinopteri > Gobiiformes > Gobiidae > Chaenogobius > Chaenogobius annularis. Next base: position 2,638,538 of record BJKM01000019.1, on the reverse strand, counting down.
TTAGGGAGAATGCTAGGATCTTGGTTGATCTCATTGATTGCAAAAATCATTGTTTGAGCAAATTTAAATTCTCTGAAATTAAAGCTGAAATGAAGAGAAAAAAGTTATCATTACCTTAGAAAACATTTGATTTGAAAAAAAGCAAGAAGCGCAATAGAAAAAAACAAAACAAGGTAAAATGTAAACAAGGATTAAACCAGATCTAAACCATAATGACGCAAAGCACTCGCTCAAAGCAGTACCAGGTCTAAACATGGACTAAGCAATAAGCAAACATTTAATCCAAAACCAAACCAGAGCAGAGATAACATAATGGATCCTCTACTAAAGATGTGGACTGCTGAACTCCTGAGTACAGCTGGTCATCAAAAAACAATCTAAAAACAATAATAATAATTTGAACATACGTTTTGCATTTTCTAAATGTTGGCACACTTTCAAATGTGTCAACAACATAGTCTTGCCCTGTCCTAAATGAAAAAATGCCCCCAATGTTCAGGTCCCCATTCTGGGCTAGCTCCGGTAGCTGCACAGAGCTGTGCAGCTGGCACACCGAGTCACCTCCGTGTGTCCACACAGCTAGCAACAAAAGCACTGATGCTAACATAGCTTTAGCTGCAGATCCTCCAGCAACTACACTATTTATAAAGGTGCAGCAGGATGTAGAGACCTGCCAGGTGAAAGGTCATCCCAGGAGGGCAAGAGGAGTAAATACGTTAAGCAGGCATTTGTTTTTACCCCAATACATTGCATAAGAATTAATAGGAATCAAAACCAAGTATTATTTGTGTATTTATAGCATATGTATCTGTTTTCCAAATTTACTGCATATGAAGAAAGTTGCCTGAAGAAAATAATTTGTTCATCTATGTTTATTCCAGACATAGCAAGCATTGGAGTGCGTGTGATTCCCTCCCAGGGAGAGCCCTGAACAGTTAGGGCAAGCATTGAGATTAAATTACATTCGTAAAACATTCACTCAACAGTAACGATAGTGGAATGGTAAAGGTGTTATCTTTCAATTGGTATAAGACTACTGTATTGATCCTTTTAAACCTATGTAGAAAGTCTGGTTCAAGAAAATCTAAATACCCATGAATACATGGTCAAGATATTTATGGGTATTTGGATTTTTCTTTCAGAGTTCAGTATTGAATAATCAATAATGAGTTTTTTATTTTTATTTTTATTGAAAAATATAAAAAACAGAAGGGAAATACCAGGCATTTTTTGTTTTAGTGTTCAAATAAATCAATGGTTAATTTAAAAAAACAAATTAAATTTACTTTTTACCTATACTATATAGAATAAGCAAGTGCTGTCCGGTGGTCGAATGGTTAAGGCATATTCACATGTATGCCAGGCTCCAAGTGAGTTTGAATCCCGACTCTGACGATGTACTGCATGTCTTCCCTTCTCTCTCATCCCCCATTTCACTCTCACCTTTCCTGTCTAATAAAGCTTTCGGGCCAAAATGTATTTAAAACATTTAAAAAAAAAAAAAAAAAAGAATAAGCAAAAACATAGAGAGTGGACTTTAAATGTGGGGACCAGTCCAATTTTGCCAAGTTCATCGTCTTGCGCTGAGTAACGTTCTTGCACTAGCTGTGACCCCTGCTCCACGCCCCAATCTGGACCGACACTACACTGCAGCTCCACCTACTTCCACTACTCCTGTTACTACTTTTAGAAACAATTCTCCTCATTTTACAAAACAGAAACAGAAAAGGAAATAGCAACTCTTTTTTTCGTTTTTGGCCCTGTGTATTTTTTCTCATCTTTTATGTTGAGTAAACGTCTAAATTCAAGTTGTTTTTTAAATCATTACATTACCTATTTGAAGATTCTAACAAAACATGTATTTAATTTCAGATTTTTGGTGTTTTGACTTAATACTTGTAATATTTGATTTTCAATACTGAATTCTGAAAAGAAAATCCAAATACCCATAACTACACTGACCATGGATCCAGATAAACCGTTAAATCGTCTAACCCCGGCTGTAGTTTGGCCCAGGCAAAAGTAAACTCATAGTATAAACTGTCCTAGTCCAAACTATACTCAGGGGAGTAAAGAAACCAAGGCCAGACTATACTCCTCTGGGACAAAATGTAACCTTCTTTTTGTCGATCATTATGTCATATATATATATATATATATATATATTTATATATATATATATAATTTTTTTCCCCCACATACTCCTTGCAGTAGTCCTGCAATTTCAAATTGAAAATCAGAAATTTAGATACATGTCTTCTATAAATTAGTCGACTAATTTGAGCAAGATTTTTTTTTTTTAAACCTTTATTCAACCAGAATTTAAAAAAAATATTGACAACTCTCAGTGGCCAGTTTAAGTCCATTACTACTAGATGTTTTTGTGGAATCAGGGCTGTTGCAATCATTGCAGTAGATATTATTTCCTTTATAACAATCTAATGGAGAACAGTGTACTATAGACGGTAAAATATATCAATTTTATGTCACCTATTTGTGGGAAATAATCGGTATGAATATGGCTCGGACCATAATATACCCGTATAAAATGGCACCTTTATATTCCTGACAGTGGATGTACTTTGGCCTTACACAAGCACCATCTGGCTTCGAAATTAAGAATTAGCTACATCTTGTTGTGCATGAAGGAAGAATAGATAAATGTTTTAATCAATTGTTCTAATGTGTGTTCTACTCTTACTCATTATGTTCTTTTTGGTGTTATTCTCTGGTTTTAATAAAATGATATAACACTTGGGGACAAAAATGCAAAACAGTAGACCAAAACTTGACGCCAAAATGGCAAAAATCTCCACAGCCACGCTAAATTTTCCTGGAGAGCTGACATAAGCTGGGATAAAAGTGATCCAGACTGCACAGAAGATCAACATGCTGAAGGTGATGAACTTGGCTTCATTGAAGTTATCGGGAAGTTTACGAGCCAAGAACGCCAACACAAAACACAATAGAGCTAACAGGCCTATGTATCCAAGAACTGCCCAGAAACCAATAGCTGAACCCATGGCACACTCCATAATAACTTTATAAGTGAACTGTTTGACATTTCTGAATGGAAATGGAGGTGATATTGATAACCAGATGACACAGATTAGCACCTGTATCAGAGTAAAACCTATGACACTGAGTCTCTGCTGAAGAGGCCCAAACCATTTCATGACATTACTGCCTGGAAGTGTAGCTCTGAAGGCCATCAACACCACTATAGTCTTCCCCAGAACGCAAGAGATACAGAGGACAAAAGTGATGCCGAACGCAGTGTGGCGCAGCATGCAGGACCACTCAGAGGGACGACCGATGAAGGTGAGAGAGCACAGGAAACATAGGGTCAGGGAGAAGAGCAGCAGGAAGCTCAGCTCAGAGTTTATTGGCTCTCACGATTGGAGTTTTTCTGTATTTGAAGAAAATCCAGGCTACGACACAAGTCATGCATGTCCACATAAAGAGGCAGCTGTGAGGAGGGCTCCCATGATTTCTTTGTAAGACAGAAACTCTGTTTCCTTCTTCACACATGTGTCTCTTTGGGCATTGGACCAAAAATCAGGAGGACATTGGACACAAGTGATGGAATCTGCAAATGGAAAAATCAAGGTTGTTAAATCAATGCCCTCAGATACAGTACAAGGACTTAGTAAAGTGGTGATAAAAATGACTAGTGAAAAGCTGCAGGACCTGTAGTGTTGCTTATTTCTCCTTCTGCACAGTGTACACAGTCGTAACAGCACACTGGCTTTCCTTTCTGGAGAACCTTACGTGTTCCAGGTGAACACGTTTTGCGTGCAAACTGATGATGGCACCGGGATTACACAAAGCTGGAACTGTCATTTAACAACTCAGTATTTAATATTGTGAGCTCTTTAAATTACTTCGCCTGTTTTGAATTCTGGGCCCAGATTAGAGATCCATTTTGTAGTTTCAGTTGTCTGTCTGCAGGTAAAGAGGCATCATAGAAGCCCCACTGTAACAAAGTCCACTGTGCCCTGTGCAGCGGGCTGCCAGTTTATGATTTCATATTTAGCAGCAGGGTCACCTTTCTCATTGAAATACACCTCTTCCCCTTTCTTTGGTTTGGAAACGAATGTTTTTCAAATACTGCAATATCTAAAGAAGAAGAAGAAAAACAAAACATAAAAACAATTGAAGTACTTTGACTGAACAATATTATAATTTTGTTGCTTGTCCTACTCACAATGTAAGGATCCAAAGCCACATCAGTTTGACAGGATTTGTTACATTTAAGGATATTATGCAGGGCATGGGCCACTGCATACACTCCCTTATAGACATTGTTAAAGATTGGCATCAGGGACATGTCAGTGAAGCTGTTGTGCACATCTCTCAGGTCTTCCGTTCCTGTACATTGTTTGCGATTGTTCTCTGCATTAAATTCACAGTCGAACAGTGCTTCCCAGAACTCAGTAAATAACTGATTACCAGACGTGTTGAGTGGTCTCACATCCATAATAAACTCCTCCATGCACTGACATGAGCCTCTGGGATGGACAACCCTATGGCCCCAGTCAGGATGTGATGTTTGTCCATAGCTGCAGTTTTAGAATCAAAGATCCAGGCTTCTGTGCCACCACTGGTAACCAGTCACATTATGTTCAGATAATGCATTCACAAGCAACATAAGCTCAGTAGGAGCAAGAAACGTGACTATTACTTTGGAAGAAGAATGTTTAATTATTTTCACTATGTTGAGGATTTTTTCTGGTGGTTCAGTTCTGAAGAAGGACATCTGAAGAAGGACACAGAGTACTCCAGACAGATGCCCAGCTGATGTGCTGTTTCAGTAAAAGTGGCCATGCCGTTATTGCCATAATCATCATTTGTTCTGATGGCTCCCACCCATGTCCACCCAAAGTGCCTGACCAGCTGGGCCAGGGCTCTGCTTTGGTAGAAGTCACTGGGAATAGTTCTGAAGAATGACGGATATTTCCTTTTGTCACTCAGACATGCACAAGTGGCAAAGTGGCTGATCTGTAAATAAGGGTGCATTTATGAGGAAGTATAATTTAGTATTGATTGCTTAAAAAAAACGACACTGACATTTTTACAAACGTACATACCAGTGGTAAATGAAAGGGTCCAAGAACAGTTGCTATTCCCATGCACAGTGAGGATGAAGTTTCTCCTAAAATGGCCTGGGCTGCTCTGTTTCGTGATTTTCCGGAGGACAGGCATATTTCTTCATTGCCATTAGCCAGTGCAAATGCCCCTCTCACTGCTCTAATAATAGATCCACAAGCATCATACATCCTATAGCCCAGCGATAAGCCTGGCAGAATGACTGAGCTATTATTAATTTCTTCTATTGCAAACAACATTGACTGGGCATATTGGAATCCTCTTAGGTTCAATCTATATTCCGTAAAAATGCGTAATAATAAAAAATAAAAATTACACACTTGTCAAGATGAACATAGCAGTGTATTTAATGATTCTATATTCATTAGATAATCTAATATATAAACACTTTTGCAAGCATCCTTACATCTTACCTTGTGCACTGTAGAGTCGACACTCTTTGAGAGTAATTTAATTGTCTGTTTTCCTGGTTTTCCCAGCTGCTATGAAAGGAGAAGATTGCTCCGAATATAATATCACCGTCTTTGGACAATTGAAATGTGTCGGTATCCCCTAAATGTCTGCAGAGAAGATCATTGCCCTGAGAGAAACAGGCTACCAACAGCAGCTGCAGAAGTGCCCAGCCCTGCTCCTGCCACCTCTGATAGGTCGCCATATCGTTTGAAAGCTCTGACGCACAGAACACTATTCACATCCTGTGGAGTTGAAATGCACCTGCACTTGCATATTTATACTGTTTGGAACAACTGACGCTGTAATGACGGAATTGCACTATCCACTCACAAACACTCTTGGATTTAAATCAGTGACAACTGAAACAAATATCAATTATTTAGCAATATAAGATTGCACACAAGCTCATACTGAACAAATTGCATTATTATTCATAAAAAAATATGGGGGGAAAAACAGACAGCATATCCCATCATTAATTAGACATATAACAAAAACACCTGTACAATGTGATGTTCCTTCCCAACAAGTTGCACTTTAATGAACATGATGGCTAAATCAATTTATTTTCTCTGTAATATATTATTATATATTGTATATTATATATTATATATTATATATGAACACCGTGTTATACTGACAATAGAGGGGCTTGAAATTTTAACACCAGATTAAGAATTCACAAGAAATGTTCTGATAAATTAACAGACATGATTTCAAAAATGTATATATTTTTATTGAGTAGTAAACATTTTAATTCCGGAACCGCTGGTTCTAACTGCAGCACACAAGCTTTTAGTACATTTTAGAAAATGTGTATTTATGAAAACTTCTTGTGCTTCGAACGTTCCACAGGTGGGATTAGGGAATATTTCTTTATTTATTCAATTTTGTCTACAGCTGATAAAAGCGAACTCTCAAGCTGCTACGTTGTACTTAAAAAGAAAGCTATAACCCACTTATTTCCAGTCAAATCATAAGAGAATAAGAAAATAATTGGGGCTCATTTGAGTCCGGCATTTTGCCGAGCAAAATTTTTTTACTCAAAGTAATTCAAAGTGCTTTAGATCACCTTATAAAGATTTGGGGTTGGGAATTAATCAATTTAAATTATAATGGGATTGTTTTTTCCCTCAAAGCTATTATTTATTGCTAGTGTGAATTATTATTTTTATCATTTATTAGTGTTTTATGTTGCACCTTAACGCTGAGACAAGTTCCTATGTTTATGAATTTTGTTCATTGACCCTTCTGATTCTGATTCTGAATTAAATGTAATGTTTTCTCCTTTAATGACAGGTATGCTTTTTGATAAAATGTGTATAAATAGTCAAAAGTTTACCAAGCAGAAAACAAATTCAAATTTTATACTGAGGCATAGTTTTGAAATGGTCAAGAAGATCACTGAGGGTTCAAGGATATTTAACATCCTATACATCTGCAAGGATGAAGCGAACAGGCAAACAGGAACTGCAGAAACAACTCCAAGAGGTAGAACAAAATCATGAATAAAAACCACAAGAGAAGAACATTTGAGGAAATTAAACAAAATAAAAGCAGAAAAAAGAACGAAGAGCACACCGTAAAATATATACTATACAGTCACCTGAAGGAAACTTTAAATATAACTTTGAATCAGTAAAACCTTTTGTAAATTAATTTATACATAGATGTATTCAACAGAAAACCCATCAGAAACTGGAATCAAAAATAATTAGAAAAACATTTCTCTCCCCACGTAGAATTTCTATTAATGGTACCCTTAGAGACTGCTTTGGGTTAACTAGGGGATGTCATAAAAGATGCCCCTTATATCACCAATTTTATTTAATTTAGCAGTTGAACCCTGAAACCATATGACCATTCTGGATTTACAATTGGAAAGGGGGAAAATAAGATTTAATTTTGACAATATTGTCCTGTATTCTACAGAACCTCAAAAATACATTCTGCTAATATGAAAATGTGGATCTGTATTGGGCCAATTTAAAAGAACTAACTATACTCCAACCCTCCAAAAAAGTTAGAGTAACTGGAATACTGGAACCTCCTCCCTATCTTAGTTAATGAATGAATTAACATGATCAAAACAAAATGTATATATTACCTTGTTTCATATATCTCTACCTATCCTTACCATGCTTCATCCACAAATAATTCTTTAAACGACTTAATAAATACGTACATACATTTTTATGGAAAAAAGGAACACATGGAATTGCCTATAAAACTTTATCCAGCTTGGACTACTAAAACAAGACTTTTATATTAACACATTTGCTTTACATTTATGAAGAGGGTCATTACTAAAGTCTATAAATTCTTAACAAAAGAAGACAAATAAGGCAAAAGATTTTGGCATTGAATTTCTGGATGAGCATTGTAAGTGTTTTTTTTTTTTATAAAAATGTCAAGTCATAGAATAATTTAACAAAATTATACATTTATGCATAGAGTGTACTTGACTCCTCTATGGATGAGTAAAATGTATCCCAGCTTGTCTGCTAAATGTATGAGATATAACTCTCATATAGGCTCTTACGTTCACATATTTTGGGAGTGTAAAAAATTAAGTGGTTTTTGGAAGTTAATACATGACTTTAGTGAAAAAAGGCTTTTTAAAAATATCCTATAAGATGTCTCTGGATCTAGAAATGGATTTACTACTACGGAAACAATTGGGCATAATGTCATATTTAGCTAATATATATATATATATATATATATATATATATATATATATATATATACTCTTAATATATATATATATATATATATATATATATATATATATATATATATACTCTTCAATTGTAATATAGACAACCCTCCAACATATTTAAGCAACTTTGTACGACATTTCACACCAAGAATACCACACCTATGCACAAAAAATAGGATGGACAGTATATAATAATTGTGGGGATGCCTCAACGAACGCTTTTTACAGATAAAATCACAAAGTGCTTTACAAAGAGCAGGTACAACAAAATAAAGACCCAGTCAACCGAAAGCTTTTCTAAACAAATGCATATTCAGCTGCATTTTAAAAGAATCAACATTCAACCACACGGAGAGATAGGGCCAAGGCATTCCATAACTTTGGGGCCAGAGCCTGAAAGGACAGATCCCTCTGAGTTTTGAATTTGTTTTTTGGGACCACAAGCAGGACCAAAGGAAACCAGAGGAGTAAAGAGTCAAAAGGTCCAGAATGGACTGGGATACCTGTCCGTGAAGTGCTCCAAAAGTAACAACTATAATTGTAAAATCAACATTGAACTTTATTGGAAGTCAGTGAAGGGATGATACAACTGGAGTTATGTGGGACGTTCTGGGGGTTCCTCCTAAAAGTCTCCCAGCAGAGTTTTGCACAAGCTGAAGTCTGTTAAGAGTGGCTTTATTAAAACAGATCAAACGGAACTATAATAATCAAGCCATGATTAACACTAGAACTCCCAAGGCCGTCATTTTGACAGTTTTCAGAATTGTACGTCTAATTACTCTGATTACATTGCTCTTTCAGATTCATGGGCTCTTGACTTTTTCTTTACCTTTGTGTATATCATCCCCATATTGCAATTCAATTGAAATAAAAAAATTAAAACGAGTGCTGAGTAATTCTTCCTCTAACTGCCACACCCGTCAATTTGACGTCTTTATTATTTGTAATTCTTCCTTGCCGCACGAGCGTTGCGTCACCTTTCGTGTTTCTCACAGCAAAGCTAAAGGTAAAATGGATTTGAGCGAATATCCGTACAAGAGGCCCTGGCAATGCTTCAAAACATTGATGAGGTTGATTCGGGTGGTGAAGACGAGTCAGACGAGGACTCATGGGTTTTGGGCAGCTCAGCTGAATCAGACAGCGAGTCGGAGGACGATTGCGGAGGATTCAAAAAGAAGCCGGCAAAATCTCACTGGCAGTATGTCTATTGTAAATGTTCAAGGTATTTATGACAAACTTTATTATATAATTATGGCATTTTAGGCTGTCTAAATCAAGAAACGATGCGCCTGTTGTTGCAGCTGCTCCGGTATCATTGCCTGGTAAGCGGCATATTCTTGGGAAGGGTGACACAGCGACTTCTGTTGCAAAACAACACACATCCTCCTCCTCCTCCTCCTCCTCCTTCCTCCAATGATGATAGTCAAGTTCGGCACTCTGAATAGTGATAATATTCATTAAAGAGGCTAATAGACCAATTTTTAGCATGTTAGAAGAATAATTCTGTTGATGACGTCATCGCCAGAGCACAACCGTCAAATTGAACTTTAGAGATATTCCTCAGAGGATAAAAACAATATATGCCCAGCTATTTTGAGTGGGTTTCCAATGACATGACCTGATCAAATATGACCCTGAGGTTTCTGAGACTGTTTTTGGCAGAGGAGCCCAGAGAACCAAGGTGTGTTTTGAGGAGCAAAAATCTAAGTTCTATGAGAGTTCGGATGCGTCATCTTACAGCATCTGGACCCCCCAGGAACCTACGCCAGGATCCTGTTTGTGGACTTCAGCTCTGCTTTCAACACCATCCTCCCTGCTCTGCTCCAGAACAAGCTCTCCCAGCTCAACGTGCCTGACTCCACCTGCAGGTGGATCACTGACTTCCTGACAGATCGGAGGCAGTGCGTGCAGCTGGGGAAGAATGTCTCAGACATTTGGACTATCAGTACAGGTTCTCCACAGGGCTGTGTACTTTCTCCTCTGCTCTTATTTCTGTACACAAACTGCTGCAAAAATATACAGTAAAATTAGTCCCTGATCCAGTGACCGCAGGGAGAGTGGAAGATCATACAAAGATCATTCAAAAAGGAGATTTTTGGTGCCTATGGCTGGTATAACTGCCAATATATTTTGTAATGTAAAATAAATAGTTTATATAGCTGATTATAAAAAAGTGTGTCAGGCTCATTAATTCTAAATTGGGTTTATTAAGGCAACATTGATTGTTGTATTGCCTCTTAACAGTGAACTTTAAAGGCTGAAAGCTTATTTCCACAATATTCTTTTTTAAAGAATACTGAAGTGAATTCATGACCCTAAAGGTGTGATTAGTCTAAGTCATGCACGTGTAACACTGTAATTAATATGCCTACATTTGGACCATTAACGGCTCTTTTCATTGCTCATTTACATGTCAGTACAGTAAGAACGGATACAGCCATAATCCCTTCACAGTAGCCAATGAGAGAACAGAGGCAATGTTTACAATGTTGTGGTAGCATTTCACGAGCTAAGCGCTAATTAAAGTGAACATAAGAAACAAAGCATCAAAAGTGACACATTTACAACACTCACCACTCAGACAGGCAATGCCTGATCCCAACTAAATTTTTTTTTGGTTAATTCTGACTCCAAACTATTATTCATAGTGAATAATCCAGCATGTTGTTGTTGACAACAGCAGTAGCAGCAGTAGCGTGAGTAACGTTAGCTGACGAGAATCTCCACATTGATAAAAAAGTCCTTTGTTGTCACTTGTCGTGGAAAACTTCAATGACGGTTATCAAGAAATAAAGTAAAACAATAGAATAGTGAATGGTTTAATTCAGTGTACAATTTAATAAACCAAGCGTCTGTCCCTTCCTGGTCTAACAGTCCCGACTCAGCGGTGACACATTCTTTATATAGTTTTACACTTGAACAGATGGTCACATGACCCACATCACATGAAAAATTATTGGTTCCAAGACAAATGCTAGGTACAAGAACAAAGAACAGAGGCTAGTTGATTACGTTTACATCCTGACCGTCTCAAACTTAGTAAGACAATGTCCTGGCCTAAGGCCAGGTGTTCATGCAAAGAGGCCCATCCTTGACCCTCAAAGTTTCTCTACCAAATAGAGAGAAATCAGTCTTTGATCAGGACACATCAGGGAACCGGCTTATAATTATCAGTTGTGTAAGAGTATTTTCTTGGTATTTTCTTCCACAACACACTGGCGTGATCTGTGCTGAAGTTCGCTTTTATTGACTTTGTAGCTGAGTTCAGAATATTTAAGTTCAGCGCCGCCTCAGTCAGAACTAACACAAACAGGAGCGTCATTCTGGAGCTGCATTCAGCTGCACTACGGCATCTCAGACACACAACCAAACTACTGCACAGAATAATGGTACTGCACTAAATACTGGGGCATTACTTTTCGTAATGTGAAGGAAATGGTTGTATTCTACAGCGTCCAAGCAATGTATAGCAAAGTAAAATATCGGCCATATTGGCTAGATAGTTCTCCAAGTGCCCCACATCGGCCAACAAAACCAGCCAACCGATATATTGGTTGGTGTACCATACACAATGCTACAGTATTTGATTAGTATTAGGCTAGCACCAGAAGTTGTTTTAGTTAGAAAATTAGGTGTGCTTAATGAAAAACTGACACATGCTTTGTAGCGCTTAGTTGTGTTGTTATTTACAGTGATTGACAGACAGGGTTCTGGTTCATCCTCATTACAAGCCGATCCTTGCCTGGTCCCCACATTTCCTAACGGACATTCGTTCCTACTACATCTGCCTCAGTCAAGGAGTCGCTGACCGCCTCATTAAATCAGGGAGCACAGGTCCTCCATGGCCCTCAAGGTCTACACCCACCATAACTGGGGGTACTGCTGTGCAAAACTTAAGTAATAATTATGAATAAATAAAGTAAAAACAATAGACAGAGTGTGTCTTTTCTCAAAAGTGAATGATTTAATTCTGTTGTACAATCAGAATTAATCTCTGTACCTGCTCCCTCCCTTCAAGTCTCAAGGGCCCCACACAAAATGATTCACCTTCTTTTATAGAATACAGGTCGAACAAATCACATGACATTAAATACTTGAATATAATGCTAAGTACAGGAACAGGGTGGATGTTTGTTGATTGCATTCAAACTTTGGCTGTCTAGCTACTGTTCAAAAACAATGCCCTGACAGCAGGTGAGGTTTTTGCAAAGCGGCCCATCCTGGACCCCTGTAGTTCGAACACTCTTGAGAGGAGCCAGTCTTTGAACCGTTCCACCAGGGCTCCTGGTGGATTTAGCATTTATGTGAAAGAACATTTTACATGGTGACGACTGGTCTCATCTTTTCTGCCATAACAGCACCGAGGTCCGGTAGCCTACAGCCCTCATCGCCAGAATTCCCAAAACGGCATCCATTTCTGTACATTTGTATTGTTCATGTTCCTCATGTGTCAATAAACACTTTGCATCGTAGCTGGGGTTGTGGTCCTTGCTAGTGAAATGAAGATAAGTTTGTTATCTTTGTTTCGGGAGCAGGACCACACCCCTTTCAGGCCCTTCCTGCAGCTACACTTTTTAAGCATACAGGTCACACACATTTCGTGACTTTGTGCCCCTCCCTCTCACTCTCTTTAATTATTCTAATTATTCCAATTCATCTCCTAGATGGGAGTACAGAGGCCCGGGAGCCTACAGCCCTCACCGCCAGAAGCCCTAAAACGGCATCCATTTCTGTACATTCGTGTTGTTCATGTTTCTCGTATGTCAATAAACACTTTGCCCTCTCTTTTCTTTAATTCTAAAATATAGGTGTTTTCAGGAGCACACTTTACAGAAGTCTTTTGTCTCAGTGCAGGAGCAGAGAGGCGCAGAGAGGTACGCAGAAAGGCGCGCATCCCAGGGGGGATACCTAGGTGTCTCAGCCAGAAGTCGTTCTTCCGTTGTTACAGCAAGCAAGAGAGCAAGATCAGAAGTTCCCCACTGATTTTGTCTGATTACATGGGTCTGGCTTAGAGTGGGAGTGACCTAAGAGATTCATTCAGTCATTCAGACATTCATTCATTCATTCTCTACCGCTTGTTACCATTGGGGGCTGCAGGTGACTGGAGACAATTCCAGTGACTCTTGCCTCCAGTGACAATAAGGAGGCTCTTGCCTCCTTATTGTGAGGCAAACGCCTTGCCCCCTTATTGGGAGTCAAGAGCTCTAACCGCTCTGCCACCACGCGCTTTAATATGATATAATATATAATATAATATTAAACTAATGTCAACTTAACCAGCACAAGACACATACTGTATATCCTTAAGGTAGGTTTATGCGTGACGTTGTAATTTTTGCTGACACGCCCCCTCGTGCATCTGTGCAGATCTTATTTTCCGCATCAAGGAAAAAAAATAACTATGCGGACGGTTCCGTGTAGAAATCAATGGGATTTCATGACAGCTAGCTCAGATTTCTACTGTCGACATGAAACCCGCGCAGACTATAAATACTTCCAACGTCTTCTCTGCTGCCCTTCACACGTATCATTTCTGCGCAGAATTTAAACGTGGGAAGTATAATCCAAGATTTAGTGTGCAGGAGTTACAATGATCAGAAACTGAAACTAGAAGATCTGAATGTGGCCTAGCAAATTTTGCTAATCTAGGATAAACCTTTTTACGGGTTGTGACTATTGGCTGCAGTCATCACAAAATCATGCCAATATTGGAATTGAATTATTCAACTGAGGTGATGATTCACTGCATTTATTTCATTGGAGGGTTGTATTGTTGGCTTAACTCTCCACTGCATGGTTGACCTGGATAGTGATTTTAAAGTAATTATAACACCATTATCATTGTCAAACAAACTTTGTAAAATTGCTGTACTAACCATACAATGCAACAGTAAATGTGCATGGGGTGGGGGATTATGCTTTTTTCTTCTTCCCAATCCATTTATTATGGTAAGCTATTAAAGTAAATAGCTTACCATTTAAATATATAACATTCAACTAAATTGTGTATGTATGAACATGTGAGAGAATGTGTATGTTTATATGTATGCGTATGTAGACAATACATTCAGAGCTATACAAGCACTTTTATTAGTAAAACAAATGTATGTTGTTGCATACAGTGGATGTGAAAGTTATATTTTCTGAAAAACATCACTCAATAAACCATTAAAACTAAAATCTATGGGGTTCCCTTTTCTTAATAATATTCCCTTTTGTATTGGCTTCCGGTTTCATTAAAATCATATAGCATTTTGGGACAAAAATACAAAAAAGTAGACCAAAACTTGAAGCAAGAATAGCAAATATCTCCACAGCCACGCTAAACTTTCCTGGAGAACTGACATAAGCTGGGATAAAAGTGATCCAGACTGCACAGAAGATCAACATGCTGAAGGTTATGAGTTTGGCTTCATTAAAGTTATCAGGCAGTTTCCGAGCCAAGAACGCCAACACAAAACACAACAGAGCTAACAGGCCTATGTATCCAAGAACTGCCCAGAAACCAAATGATGACCCCAGCGCACACTCAATAATAACTTTGGCTTTGAAATCATGGAAATGGAGGTGATATTGATAACCAGATGACACAGATTAGCACCTGTATCAGAGTAAAACCTATGACACTGAGTCTCTGCTGACGAGGCCCAAACCATTTCATGACATTACTGCCTGGAAGTGTGGCTCTGAAGGCCATCAACACCACTATAGTCTTCCCCAGAACGCAGAAGATACAGAGGACAAAGGTGATGCCGAACGCAGTGTGGCGCAGCATGCAGGACCACTCAGAGGGACGACCGATGAAGGTGAGAGAGCACAGGAAACATAGGGTCAGGGAGAAGAGCAGCAGGAAGCTCAGCTCAGAGTTATTGGCTCTCACGATTGGAGTTTTTCTGTATTTGAAGAAAATCCAGGCTACGACACAGATCATGCATGTCCCACATAAAGAGGCAGCTGTGAGCAGGGCTCCCATGATTTCTTTGTAAGACAGAAACTCTGTTTCCTTCTTCACACATGTGTCTCTTTGGGCATTGGACCAAAAATTCTGGAGGACATTGGACACAAGTGATGGAATCTGCAAATGGAAAAATCAATGTTGTTAAATCAATGCCCTCAGATACAGTACAAGGAGTTAGTAAAGTGGTGATAAAAATGACTAGTGAAAAGCTGCAGGACCTGTAGTGTTGCTTATTTCTCCTTCTGCACAGTGTACACAGTCGTAACAGCACACTGGCTTTCCTTTCTGGAGAACCTTACGTGTTCCGGGTGAACACGTTTGCTGCAAACTGATGATGGCACCTGGATTACACAAAGCTGGAACTGTCATTTAACAACTCAGTATTTAATATTGTGAGCTCTTTAAATTACTTGCCTGTTTTGAATACTGGGCCCAGATTAGAGATCCATTTTGTAGTTTCAGTTGTCTGTCTGCAGGTAAAGACGCATCATAGAAGCCCACTGTAACAAAGTCCACTGTGCCCTGTGCAGCGGGCTGCCAGTTTTATGATTTCATATTTAGCAGCAGGGTCACCTTTCTCATTGAAATACACTCTTTCCCCTTCTTTGGTTTGGAAACGAATGTTTTTCAAATGCTGCAATGTCTAAAAAAAAAAACACACACCAATTGAAGTATTTTGACTGTAGAATATTATCATATTCGTTATTTGTCCCTACTCACCATGTAAGGATCCAAAGCCACATCAGTTTGACAGGATTTTGTTACATTTGAGGATATTATGCAGGGCATGGGCCACTGCATACACTCCCTTTATAGACGTTGTTAAAGATTGGCATCAGGGACATGTCAGTGAAGCTGTTGTGCACATCTCTCAGGTCTTCCGTTCCTGTACATTGTTTGCGATTGTTCTCTGCATTAAACTCACAGTCAAACAGTGCTTCCAGAACTCAGTAAATAACTGATTACCAGACGTGTTGAGTGGTCTCACATCCATCATAAACTCCTTCATGCCACTGACATGAGCCTCTGGGATGGACAACCCTATGGCCCCATCCAAAATGTGGTGCTTGTCTAATGTGGCAGTTTGAGCATCTAAAATCCAACCCTCACTGCCTACCCATTGGTAACCAGTCACATTATGATCAGACAGCTTCTTTAAAATTACATCCATATCCATGTGTGACATAAAAGCTACAATAACTCTGGAAGAAGAGTGTTTAATTATTTTCACTATGTTGAGGATTTTTTCTGGTGGGTCAGTTTCTGAAGAAGGACACAGAGTACTCCAGACAGATGCCCAGCTGTTGTGCTGTTTCAGCAAAAGTGGCCATGCCGTTATTGCCATAATCATCATTTGTTCTGATGGCTCCCACCCATGTCCAACCAAAGTGCCTGACCAGCTGGGCCAGGGCTCTGCTTTGGTAGAAGTCACTGGGAATAGTTCTGAAGAATGACGGGTATTTCACTTTGTCACTCAGACATGCACAAGTGGCAAAGTGGCTGATCTGTAAACAAACATCACAGACATAATAAACACTTGTCCACAAATGGCAGGTCACAAATATGGATTTAAGATTACCAGTGGTAAATGAAAGGGACCAAGAACTGTAGCTATGGCCATGCAAGGAGAAGATGAAGTCTCTCCTAAAATGGCCTGCACTTGGGCTGTTCTGCTACATGGTGTTTCAGAGGATGCAAAATAGTTCTTCATCACCATTAGCCAGGGCTAGTACTCCTCTCACTGCTCCAGCAATAGATCCACAGGCATCATACATCTTATAGCCCAGAGAAAGGCCGGGCAGAATGTCCAAGCTGTTGTTAATTTCCTCAATAGCAAATAGCATAGACTGGGCAAACTGAAAATCCATTAAGTTCAAACTAAAGTCACGAAGCAACGAAAACACTGAATTAAAATGGATCACCCTATAAAAATGTGAATATTGGCACTTTTTTTTTTTTTTTTTTAAATATATCTTACCTTGTACATTGTAGCCGATTAGGTTTTTGTGTGTAATTGTCTAGCCTGTTTATCCAGCTGCTGTGAAAAGATAGTATTGCTCCAACATAAGATCTCCATTCTTAGATATTTGAGGTTCTTCAATTTCCCCTATCTGCTCACAGGCTGGCTCACGAGCATGTGAAAATGATGCCACAAGCAGCAGCTGAAGGAAAGCCCAGCCCTGCTCTGGCCACTTCTGTGTAAGTGTCATACCGTCTAACTCCAACATGACCACTCACCTGTTTGTATGATACAGTTATAGTCATTCATTTCCCAGCAGTCATAATCCCTATGGTCCATCAAGATTTTTTTACATGAATAAAACATTTTTATAGATACATATTTCAGAGAAACAATAAAACTACAAATATTTGTATTATATAATGGACACATAAAAATCATAATGTCATAATGTTAAGTATAGCTATCGGGGTGCCATGTCATATGGCCTAATTAAGATTGATTTTAAGTTTATAAAAAGGTAATGAATAAAAGAGATGAGAGTGACGATAAAGATCAGGGAGAAATAATAAAATAATTTTAATATATATATATATATATATATATACACACACACACACACACACACACACACATATATACATATGTATTCTAATATATACTATATATTTAATATATTCTAATATATAATAATATATTGAAGGAAGACAGCTGTGTATGGGAAAGGGAGAAAATCTTTCTGTCTTTGTAATTATCATCTTTGCCATTAAATGTTAATGTTGCTACTTTCCCCCCACACACACACATACACATGTCCCCATATTGACACCCCTTGTCTTGTGTCATGACATAAGTATTGCGTAATAATGATGTATATAAATTGATTTTAACGGTAGTATAACACACACACAAACACACACACACACTTATATATATATATATATATATATATAGTAATCCAAGTAACCCACCCACGCTAGTCCCAACCCACACCCGCACAGGAGACAATGTTCTCTTTCACACTAAAGAGATTATGTCCAGATCAAAACTGGTTTCCAGTTTCAAGTTTTCCACACAGTTTAAACCGTTTACGCCAGCTGCTTTTAGAAATGTATTGCATCATCAGGTATTGCGAAAGGTATGTGTTAGTCGCTGCAGTGAGTAAGAGCATTGACACACGAGGAGATGTGGGGAGCAGGATTCAGTACCTAAACCCTTGGGGGATGTTCCAGATCCAGACCCCATCTCTGTCAGCTAACTCACACACTAGCATGTGTCTGATTGGTTGAACTTTGGCGCCAAACCAACCCTGGAGGAATCATCTCCATCAACGTGGACATACAGGCCCATCTCGACTAGATCACCCTTCTTCTGGTCGTATGAACATACAGATTTGTCATATCAGAATCAACTCTAACTCTAATACACAACTAGATAGATTTAGAGCAATTGTAGCTAGTGCCTCCACCTGTTAATGACTGCATTTTCCATCGGTTCAATTATTTGGTCAATAAATCTTCATAAACCACGGTTGGTAAAGTATTCAATAATTTTCAGAAAAAGGGTCAACGTCACGGTTACATTCTCATAACTTTCAGATTAACCAACTATTCATTTGTATAAATCAATTAATTTAGATATGTGATTTTAGAAGTGTTAATTGCATAAATTGGCTGGTTCCCCACATAACTATTAAAACATACAAGTTAAACATATCCACACCCTAATGCTCTGTGGCATTGAAATCTTGATCCAATTCTTTAATTGATATAAACTTTGAATGTCACCTACTTTCTTAAGTGGGAGGACATGAATAACACTACAGTACTTGTTCTAGTAGAAATACTACAAGGTAAATTCTAAAATTAATACATTTTACATGGAAAAATGCTCTGGTCAAACCAATACAATACTTTGGACCTGGAGCAGTTCACAAAAAAACACCCATGGGAAAACCACAGACCTGACAACACTGGTGGGGAGACGACGCTGCTCTGACTCAGTGACGGGGGTGTAGAGGTCGGATTAGTAAGAAAGGGCATGTAAGCACACCAACAGCAAGCAGCTGGTCATCAAACAATTGAACTAAGTGAGGGAAGTAACTGTGTACTGGTTACCTGTCCGCGCAAAGGACAACACTCAATGCAACGCCATGGACTAGAGAAGCAGGCAGGAACAGGCAGTGGCACTAAAAGAAGTCATGATGTCTGTGTACCTGCTGGCTATTTGATTTTAGTTTTGAAATGGGAAATACAAAATTGGAAAATGACCTGTTTCCAGTTTTTCATTTGAGGTTTTTGAAACCAAAACCACAAAGTAGCCAAATTCCTGTTTTCCGTAATGTGGCTCACTCTGAATCATGTTCTTCACTTGAATCAATCTGCGTGTCTTCAGAATCAGACTCATAAAGGGGTTTATTGTCGTTGTCAGTGAACAGAATTCTGAAACTAAGAACTTGCTTTGGCATTAAGGTTCAACATACGACAATAAATAATAACAGTAGCAAAATACTGTATTTCAAAAAGGGCTTGCCCAGAGTCCTTCACCTCTCATCGGCTTTGCCTTGACGCCCCCAGAGACAAAGCCACTTTGGCCCCATTACACAATAATAAGAGCTTCACTGGGCACTTGTCCCCATGTTTTTTTTTATCTTGAATAATGACAAATTTTCCAATTTTGGTTTTAAAGATGAAAAACGGGTTATTTCCCTATTTTCTAATTCGTTTTGAGATCGGAAAATGAGAAATGTTTTATTTTACAATCTTGGATTTCTCATTTCAAAAAAATGTAATGGAAAGTAGATACACGGAGTATCAGCGTTGTCTATATAAAGTTAACACTCAAACACATTGGCATGAAATGAATGTATAATATCTGTTTAGTTTGAGGAGTTGAGGAATCCGACAGCGATGGGCAGGAATGATTTTGACAGTGGAGCGGCATAGCAGTTTTTTTATAATAATTGTATTCATAAGTTGTCAAATCTTAAAATTAAATAATGATCATTATAAAACCTCTGCATTTCAGAGTGTTTAAATCAAGTACTGAAGTAATTTAGACTTAGCAGCTCAGAGAGTCTTTAATAGGAATGGATTAGAATATTCAGACTATTGACCTTTAATAATTTAGTTAAATAAATGTTTTATTAGACAAGCCTATGTATCGAGATGACGGCGCTAAAGAACATGGTAGTGATATACTGAAACTTGCTTGAGTGAAATCGATGTTGTACTGTATTCAACATAATACATTTGTGCCCTCGGTGGTACAATTATTTAGTGGCTATACAACATTAACATTATCCGAATGGGACGGAGAACCACTCGTCAAATTATGCATAGGCCATTACAACATGATGTACAATGATCCATCTAATTCAGCGGCCATTTCTGAAGGGTGTTTGATACGGTAGACAGCTCTGATGCTATGGTTAATAACTTTCACTACATCTCCCTTCACAGGGACAATCTATTTGTGATGATTTATGCCTATTTTCAGATAATTTATTCCATCTGGGAGAAGAGCACTGCTGTGCATGTTTGGTGGACTGAGAGCTGCTGGATGTACAGTAGCTAGCTGCTAAAGGCTAAACTAGTGACTTGTGCCAATGAGCGCTGGAGGTTGGTCACATTTGGATAGAGCAGTGACAGAGCTTATAAACTGATCCTGAAACCATTGTCAAGTTGCTTTACAATTGCAATTACAATGTATTATTGCTTGTGCACACAATACCTAACATACCAGAATAGTCCTATTTTATTTATTATCGTAGTTTATTCAACATAAACATTTACAACTTGCACAATTACTTTTTAGCCAAAAATAGACTAAAAGAAAAGCATGTTTGTTTGTTTGTTTTTTCATGGTTTTATTAGACTAAAACTGTATTTAAAAAAGCTGTGCCCTTACTGTGAGCAGGCTTTCAACTTCACAAACCTGACTCCTTCATGGCCTCCTCCTTCTTGTTTCCATTAAAATATTATTCTTCATGGTGTTATTCCTCAATGTGGGTCACCAAATTGTAGGGTTAGTAATTGGCTATGTGTAGGTAATTAATATTATGAAAATTTGAACATTTTAAGATGTCTTTTCGGAGTGCAGCCGGAAAGATTTTATGTCATGGAAGATGTGGGTTAGAGTGGTAGTGCCCTGAGGACACCAGCGGAATCTCAATCCAAAGTATTTTACTTAATTTAAGGATATATGTAACAATAACAAAATGTTGCAAGATTGCCTCAATAATGCACAATACAAGCAGGTGATGAAGAAATCTACATTATGGCAGAATATGGAATGTGTAAAGATCTCAAAAAAATAATTCAACAATGTAATCTGATTTTGTTACACAGATTAAAATTTCAGGGTGACACATGCAATAATGTATCAGTAATTTATGAGCTGTATCCTCTAAATTACACTACAGTGTTCTTTGATCTCAGTTCTACATGCTTAATTTTAGTTTAAAGAAGTGGTGAGAAGGTGTAAAATGTCCCTGCTGTGGAGTTTGGGGTATCGACCATTTTTGCTATTGTTCCTTTGATGATTACATAACACAGAATTTCGTAGTTTTACAGAGACAGGTTTGAGAAGACAATCGGAAGTTCTAGATAGAAGGAACGTTTATTGTCCTTCTATATCTTATTAGTTCTGAGTGTGTCGTGTAACGCCCAGAAGACAGTGGAGATGATCATGGATTTCAGGAAAGTCGCAGCCCCCCAGCCCCCGCCTCACGGACCTCAAGTGGGAGCCCGCCATCAGCTCCCTCATCAAGAAGGCCCAGCAAAGGATTTACTTCCTGCGGCAGCTGAGGAAAGCTGCCAGTGCAGATGATGGTGCAGTTCTACACGGCCATCATTGAGTCCATCCTCACCTCCTCCATCACCGTGTGGTACGCTGGAGCCACAGCCAGGGACAAACAGAGACTACAGCGCATTGTGCGTTCTGCTGAGAAGGTGATCGGCTGCAGACTTCCATCTCTGCAGGACCTGTACGTCTCCAGGGCTCTGGGACGAGCAGGTCGGATCACGCGTGACCCTTCTCACCCTGGACATGGACTATTTGAACCACTCCCCTCAGGCAGGAGGCTACGGTCCATCCGGACCAGAACCTCCCGCCACAAGAATAGCTTCTTTCCCTCTGCCGTTGGACTCATGAACACTTCTTAAACACCTGCCACTTTAACCACAACTATTCATCACTCACTGCACTGTGACTTTCTGCACTACAACTTTAAATTTAGCTGTAATCTTGTGTACAAAGTAATGCCTATTTTTAATTTTAATTTTATACTATAGTTATTTTAAATTGTTTCTTCATGCATGCCCTTTTGATTGAATATATGTTGTTTTATTATTGATTAGTGTTGTATGTTGCACCTTAATGCCGAGACAAGTTCCTATGTTTGTGAATTTTGTTCATTGACAATGGCAATAAACCCCTTCTGATTCTGATTCTGATCCCAGGGCAGAAAGGTATTTTGGGACGTATTGGGTTCCACATCCTTTAGCCATAATATTCCACTTGATGGCAGAAAACATATCTGTCTGCGTAGAGAATGTTCCGAAGTATGGTTTTAATTTTTTATTTCCACTAAATCATGCAGGTGATTATGCCTCACCAGAAAGTTAAATACTGTACCTTTTAGCACACTATGGATACATGATTTGCCAAATGTGGCGATTAAATTTGACCACTTCCCTTACCCATGATGTTCTTCTTGGTGTTCTTCTCTGGTTTTAATAAAATTATATAACACTTGGGGACAAAAATGCAAAACAGTAGACCAAAACTTGAAGCCAGAATAGCAAATATCTCCACAGCCACGCTAAACTTTCCTGGGGAGCTGACATAAGATGGGATAAAAGTGATCCAGACTGCACAGAAGATCAACATGCTGAAGGTGATGAACTTGGCTTCATTAAAGTTATCAGGCAGTTTACGAGCCAAGAACGCCAACAAAAAACACAGCAAAGCTAACAGGCCTATGTATCCAAGAACTGCCCAGAAACCAAATGATGACCCCAGCGCACACTCAATAATAACTTTGGCTTTGAAATCTTTAAAATTTTTAAATGGAAATGGAGGTGATATTGATAACCAGATGACACAGATTAGCACCTGTATCAGAGTAAAACCTATGACACTGAGTCTCTGCTGACGAGGCCCAAACCATTTCATGACATTACTGCCTGGAAGTGTAGCTCTGAAGGCCATCAACACCACTATAGTCTTCCCCAGAACGCAAGAGATACAGAGGACAAAGGTGATGCCGAACGCAGTGTGGCGCAGCATGCAGGACCACTCAGAGGGACGACCGATGAAGGTGAGAGAGCACAGGAAACATAGGGTCAGGGAGAAGAGCAGCAGGAAGCTCAGCTCAGAGTTATTGGCTCTCACGATTGGAGTTTTTCTGTATTTGAAGAAAATCCAGGCTACGACACAAGTCATGCATGTCCCACATAAAGAGGCAGCTGTGAGCAGGGCTCCCATGATTTCTTTGTAAGACAGAAACTCTGTTTCCTTCTTCACACATGTGTCTCTTTGGGCATTGGACCAAAAATCTGGAGGACATTGGACACAAGTGATGGAATCTGCAAATGGAAAAATCAAGGTTGTTAAATCAATGCCCTCAGATACAGTACAAGGAGTTAGTAAAGTGGTGATAAAAATGACTAGTGAAAAGCTGCAGGACCTGTAGTGTTGCTTATTTCTCCTTCTGCACAGTGTACACAGTCGTAACAGCACACTGGCTTTCCTTTCTGGAGAACCTTACGTGTTCCAGGTGAACACGTTTTGCTGCAAACTGATGATGGCACCTGGATTACACAAAGCTGGAACTGTCATTTAACAACTCAGTATTTAATATTGTGAGCTCTTTAAATTACTCGCCTGTTTTGAATTCTGGGCCCAGATTAGAGATCCATTTTGTAGTTTCAGTTGTCTGTCTGCAGGTAAAGACGCATCATAGAAGCCCACTGTAACAAAGTCCACTGTGCCCTGTGCAGCGGGCTGCCAG
Organism: Chaenogobius annularis; assembly: GCA_015082035.1. NCBI lineage: Eukaryota > Metazoa > Chordata > Actinopteri > Gobiiformes > Gobiidae > Chaenogobius > Chaenogobius annularis. The sequence goes on along the minus strand of BJKM01000019.1, from coordinate 2,614,321 downwards.
TTTATGATTTCATATTTAGCAGCAGGGTCACCTTTCTCATTGAAATACACCTCTTCCCCTTCTTTGGTTTGGAAACGAATGTTTTTCAAATGCTGCAATATCTAAAAATTTTAAACAGCAAATTGAAGTACTTTGAATGTATTATAATAAGCGTTGCTTGTCCCTACTCACCATGTAAGGATCCAAAGCCACATCAGTTTGACAGGATTTGTTACATTTGAGGATATTATGCAGGGCATGGGCCACTGCATACACTCCCTTATAGATATTGTTAAAGATTGGCATCAGGGACATGTCAGTGAAGCTGTTGTGCACATCTCTCAGGTCTTCCGTTCCTGTACATTGTTTGCGATTGTTCTCTGCATTAAACTCACAGTCGAAAAGTGCTTCCCAGAACTCAGTAAATAACTGATTACCAGACGTGTTGAGTGGTCTCACATCCATCATAAACTCCTCCATGCCACTGACATGAGCCTCTGGGATGGACAACCCTATGGCCCCAGTCAGGATGTGATGTTTGTCCATAGCTGCAGTTTTAGAATCAAAAATCCAGGCCTCTGTGCCCACCCACTGGTAACCAGTCACATTATGTTCAGATAAGGCTGTGATTAGAATAGCAACCTCATTGGGTGTGAGAAATGTGGCTATTACTTTGGAAGAAGAGTGTTTAATTATTTTCACTATCTTGAGGATTTTGTCTGGTGGGTCAGTTCTGAAGAAGGACACAGAGTACTCCAGACAGATGCCCAGCTGATGTGCTGTTTCAGTAAAAGTGGCCATGCCGTTATTGCCATAATCATCATTTGTTCTGATGGCTCCCACCCATGTCCAACCAAAGTGCCTGACCAGCTGGGCCAGGGCTCTGCTTTGGTAGAAGTCACTGGGAATAGTTCTGAAGAATGACGGATATTTCATTTTGTCACTCAGACATGCACAAGTGGCAAAGTGGCTGATCTGTAAACAAACATCACAGACATAATAAACACTTGTCCACATATGGCATGTCACAAATATGGATTTAAGATTACCAGTGGTAAATGAAAGGGACCAAGAACTGTAGCTATGGCCATGCAAGGAGAAGATGAAGTTTCTCCTATAATGGCCTGAACTTGGGCTGTTCTGCTACATGGTGTTTCAGAGGATGCAAATAGTTCTTCATTGCCATTAGCCAGGACCAGTGCTCCTCCAACTCCATGAAGAATAGATCCACAAGAATCATACATCTTATAGCCCAGTGAAGTGCCTGGCAGTAGGTCTGAATTGTTGTTAATCTCTGCTATAGCAAACAGCATTGCCTGAGCAAACTGGAAATCCCTGAAATTCAGGCTAAAGGTAGAGATGGTCAATACTAATTAGCTTGTTTATTAATGTCCATTCATTTATGACAAGATGTGTTCTAATATCATAATACAATTACAGAAGAATAATAACATGTTACGTGTGATGTAACAAACATACCTGGTGCATTGCGGTGGCCTGGGTTTTTCTGTATAATTATACTTCCTGATCATCCAGCTGTTATGAAAAGAAAAGATTCCACCGAGCATAAGTTCACCATCTTTCAAGAATTGGAAATTTTCTTGATCCCCTCTTTTAAAACAAATATTATCTTGTGTTTGTAATATAGAAGCCTTTATGAAAAGTACTACCAAAGCATAAATTGGTCTGTTCCCTGTGACCATTATTGATGTGGCCTGTGGGTGTCATCTATTTGTGAGCTGCACCATGCACTTGTTTTTATATCACCGTAATGCTAATGCTGTCACATCAGAAGTTGTGTAATGAGCCCCAAGTGAGGGATATTTTTTCGCTTGTAATAAAATACAACTACTTTTTAACCTTTTACAACTAATAGTAAGTTGATGCAACATAAGTAGTTAGAAATTAATAATTTATATTCTATTTCCCATAAGAGTAATAATAACTAATAAATATTTCATTGTGGAAAAAATGAAAATAAAAGTATCACTATTGATTGACTCATGCAAGGATTAGTTATTGGATGAAATACAGGATTAAAATAAGAAACCGAAGACATTTAACTTCTCACTAAGATTTAATTTATTTACAAGATTCAAACTACGGTATATATAAGATTATCCCAGGGCAGAAAGGTATTTTAGGGACGTATTGGAGCTGACATAAGATGGGATAAAAGTGATCCAGACTGCACAGAAGATCAACATGCTGAAGGTTATGAGTTTGGCTTCATTAAAGTTATCAGGCAGTTTACGAGCCAAGAACGCCAACAAAAAACACAACAGAGCTAACAGGCCTATGTATCCAGGAAAAAATAAAGGTATCACTATTGATTGAATCATGCAAGGATTTAGTTATTGGATGAAATACAGTATTAAAATAAGAAACCGAAGACATTTGACTTTTTAAAATCTCATTTATTTGTAAGATTCAAACCATTGTGTTGTATCATTAATTTTTTTTTTTTTAAGCATAAGTTTTCTACTGTAAAATAGCCTTGCTCACAGTCCCTTGTGAGAGGTTTTGCCCATCAGATGTTTCTTTGTATTGTTTTCAGGTTTTAATAATATGATATAGCATTTAGGTAAAAATATACAAAACAGCATACCATAACTAGAGGCCAGAATTGCAAATATCTCAACCGCAACCGTAAACTTTCCTGGAGAGCTGACATAAGCTGGGATAAAAGTGATCCAGACTGCACAGAAGATCAACATGCTGAAGGTGATGAACTTGGCTTCATTAAAGTTATCAGGCAGTTTCCGAGCCAAGAACGCCAACACAAAAACACAACAGAGCTAACAGGCCTATGTATCCAAGAACTGCCCAGAAACCAATCTGTGACCCCAGCGCACACTCGAGTATAATCGCATCTTTATAGTGACTCATATTTTTTAAAGGGAAAGGAGGGTTTATTGTTAACCATAAGATACAGATTATAACCTGTACTAGTGTGAAAGCCAATACACTCACTGAGTCTCTGCTGAAGAGGCCCGAACCATTTCATGACATTACTGCCTGGAAGTGTGGCTCTGAAGGCCATCAACACCACTATAGTCTTCCCCAGAACGCACGAGATACAGAGGACAAAGGTGATGCCGAACGCAGTGTGGCGCAGCATGCAGGACCACTCAGAGGGACGACCGATGAAGGTGAGAGAGCACAGGAAACAGAGGGTCAGGGAGAAGAGCAGCAGGAAGCTCATTTCTGAATTGTTGGCTCTCACAATTGGTGTCTGTCTGTAGTGGAAAAATATCAGCGCTATGGTTACGGCCAAGCAAGCGCCGAAGACCGAAAAAGAGACAAGAATTATGCCCATGAGTTCCCTGAAGGTGAGGTACTCTATTTCTTTCAGATCACACTTAGTCCTCTTTGCATTAGACTTGTACTCTGGGGGGCATTTGTGGCATTTCACGGCATCTGAAAGGATAAAAATGTTAAGGCTGTGCCACATCCAGGCCTTGAGAAAGTGCGTGAATGTAGCGGCGGTGATTTTGCCCATTAGTAACAGAATGAGTGCCATAGAGAAGGGCAGAAGTCCAGGGATCTCACTTGTGCTGTTGCTGTACTCTCCATCAGCACAAGCAATGCAGTCAAAACAGCACACAGGTTTGCCTTTGACGAAGGCCCGCCGCGTCCCTGGCAGACAGCTCTCACTACACACAGACCTGGGAACCTAGAAGCATTCACATTAAACCAAATTAAGTGTGAGTCAAGGATATAGTGAACTATTACATCAGTTTATGTGCATATATACTTCTTGATAATTTGTTTCATTTATAAGATTTAAGGGCATACATGTATTTACATCATCAATTTGTGTCAATGGACAAAATATGTGGAATCCTCTGGATTTAAGTATGTGACAAATGTTAGTAAAAATAAGACACTGTCTTTGTGCTTTTAATGAATGGACCGGGTTGTGTCTGTAATGATTCTATTATTCATATTATGTTCATGAAAACAATATTATGTTTTGTCTTATATTTGATATGTTATATTTGAAATGTGATTATGTGTTCATATGTTTATGTCACTGTGTAGTTTTCCATTATATTGAAGTTAAATATCCTTGCACATTATAGCATCACTTAATAGAATACCTTTGGACTGTTGTCTGCCCATATTGCTTTTTCACCACGCTTCATGTCAAATTGTTGACCTTCAGGTTGAGAAGCATCATAGTATCCAATCGTCTTAAACTGTATATAACCTGTGGCATCCATTTGCCAGTTTACAAGGGCATAGCGAGCCACAGGATCGCCCACTGCGTCGAAAAACACATTTTCACCAATCTTTGTGGTAAAATTGACTTGTGTTAGGTAATGCAATACCTGTTCAGACAGAAAGCCTAATCATTATACCATTATAATTTCATTTTAGTTTTTTTTCATTTTACCTGCCATGGTTTAACATTTCCCTTTTTAGCACACGAGTTTTTCTCAAATGGCCCCAGTCCTTCTTGACACGTAAAGAGCATATGCAGTGCATAGGCTATAGCATATGTTGCCTTGTATACATTATTCAGCAAACTGGCATCTGACACATCAGTGAAGCGAGAGACTGTATCCCACAAGGACTCACTTCCACTGCATATCGGCAATAAAGATGTAGTTTCTTGTATTGGATTTAGAGTGCATTTGAACACCGACTCCCATAATTCCACTAGGCCCTGATCTCCCGGCTGAATGGAAGGCTTGCTGCTAGCTAGAAACGTTTGCAGCCCTGGGATGTGTGCATTTAGAGCAGCAAAGCCCACAGCCCCCTGCACAACAGCATAATTGACAGCAGAGGCGATGTAGCGATACGTGATCCACCCCTCACTGCCCACCCACTGCAGTCCTGTCACATTTTGAGCATACAGTTCTTTTATGAGAATATCCAAGTCTGTTCCATCTGCAAACGCAACAATGACTTTAGAAGTGGATGTTCGGATAATGTCCACAACTTCCAGGAACCACTTTTTCGGGTCTGTTCTATAAATTGCCAGAGAATACTCGACACAGACTCCTTCTTTTGCAGCAGCTTCCATGAAAGTAGCCATCCCACCATTTCCATAGTCACTTCTGGTTCGGATAGCACCCACCCATGTCCAGCCCAGATGTTTGACCAGTTTAGCCAGTGCCTTGCTTTGGTATAAATCACTAGGTATTGTACGGAAGAAAGAAGGGTAGTCTCTCCTGTTACTGAGACAGGCACAAGTGGCAGAATGGCTGATCTGCAAGAGATGAGAAAAGAACAATCAAGCCATAGACAAGCCATAGATCTAAGAAGCCAAAACGGTAAATATTTAGCAGATAAATATTTCGCATTTTAGGCTTTCTGCATTGTGAAGCAAAGTTGGTCCCAACAAATGTGTGATTTAACTCAATCATGTAGGCATGATTATTGTAGTAGACACATGGTCCAATAATGAAGGATACATGAAATGAGTATATGGACATTGCTAATAAATTATCAAAGTTTCCAACCTTCAGAGGAACCATACCCTCAACATATTTGACATGAAGAGAGTCTATGGAAAAGAGTTTGTCCTGTGTGTCTCATACTCACTACAGGTATATGGAAGGGTCCCATGGTGCGTGCAATACCAATGGTGGAGGTAGAGGTGGTCTCCCCTATGACGGCATGTACAGTGGAGAGCCTCTCACAGCTCTTACCTTCCTCGCTCTCGTAACGATTCATTAGATTTAGTGAAGCACGGATAGACAAGGGGATGCTGGGGCAGGAGTCAAAGATTCTGTAGCCCAGTGTTATATTAGGCAAAAGCTCTGTGCTATTATTAATCTCCTCTATGGCAAACATCATGGTGTATGCATACTGAAGTTCACCAGGATCCAGTCTAGAACATGAAGACACATTTAATTATTTACATGCCAAAAAGATCATTAGAATACAAATGTCTTACCCATTGCATTTAATAGTCCCTGGGTTGACTTGGAAAGCTGGATAGACACTGGCAGGGTTCTGGTGGAAGGAGAAAATGCCTCCAATGTGGATGTCCCCCTCCTTAGTAAACTGGGACATCTCTTTGGTTGCATATGTTTTACAACGCAGCTGACTTCCTCTGACAGACATGAGGGTCAGAAGAAGCACGTCTGCGATCAGTAGCATCGCTGATCACTCTAACCATATGGGGGCTACAAAAGACACCCCTCAACTTGTGGCATTTTATAGGATTTTTCCTATGGGCAAAGGCAGAATGGTCCAGGCAATGTGAGAGGAGGGCGTGATTCTCTCAACCAATTGCCGTTCATTAGTTGTGAAGAAAGGTTTAAGCCAATGAGGTGTCCTCTGTTTTTTTAAAAAAAAAAAAAAAACGCTTTGTTTTGTTTAAAAAAAAAAAAAAACCGCTAATATACTGAATGCTGTCCAAATGTACATAATATGAATTGTCTAGTTTTCAGTTTATTTTTCATTTTGGTAATTGTTTTAATTAATTTTGTGGATGTTATTGTTTGATGATCTGTAAAATGGAACAGTGTAAGAGTGTTCATCAGTAGGTATATTTTTTAAGATTTAGGTCTAATTCAATAAATGAATGTACTAAATGTATTTTTTATTTTTTTTTTACAGTGCAGCGTGTGGCACGAAATGTTTTGAAGTATTCATCTATTTTATTTGTGACTATTACAAATATTTGGAAACAATCACAATCATTTTACATTTCACAGTCTCAACTGTTCCACTCAATTAAATGTTCTATTGAAATATCATTCAAATCATTTAATTTGTTCTTCCCATCATGTGCTTTTTGGTGTTTCTTTCCGGTCTGAGAAGTAACACATAACATTTTGGAAAGAAAATGCAGAAAAGTAAACCCAAACTAGATGCCAGAATTGCAAATATCTCCACAGCGACAGTGAACTTTCCAGGAGAGCTGACATAAGCTGGGATAAAAGTGATCCAGACTGCACAGAAGATCAACATGCTGAAAGTGATGAACTTGGCTTCATTGAAATTATCAGGCAGTTTACGCGCCAAGAATGCCAAAATAAAGCATATCATTGCAAGTAAACCAATGTAACTCAAAACTCCCCAAAATCCGACAACAGATCCTAACTGGCACTCGAGAATAATTTTATCATTTGCGTAAACTGTATTTTTGTATGGCAAAGGCGGTGCTATGCTTAACCACAACACACATACCACAACTTGTATCAATGTAAAAACAAAAACACTTGTTCTCTGAATGGGAAGAGAGCACTGGGGCACTGTATATGAAGGCCTTCTCAATTTAAATGCCACGACAACCGCCATAGTCTTAGCCAAGATACAAGACATGCACAAAGCAAATGTAATGCCGAATGCTGTGTGACGCAGTATGCAGGACCACTCAGACGGACGACCGATGAAAGTGAGTGAGCACAAGAAGCATAATGTAAGGGAAACCAACAGGAGGAAGCTAAGTTCAGAATTGCTGGCTTTTACAAGAGGGGTGTGACGAAACCAGAAAAACACACACATCACCATTATGGTTAAGGAGGCTCCAAACAAGGACAAAGCAGCAAGCAGGACACCCATGGTCTCTCCGTAAGATAGGAACTCAATCACCTTAAGCACGCACTGGCTGTGATTCCTGTTGGACCAGTACTCCATCGGACATGGCATGCAATCTGAATCTAAATAAACAGTCGAAAATGTTACATAGGATTGCACATTTTAAAATGAAATACATGGTTACTTTATTCCGAACTTACTGTTTTGATTGCTGATCTCTCCTGCTGCACATCGGACACAGGAGAAGCAGCAGAGAGGTTTCCCTTTGATATTGGCCTGGCGGAAACCAGGAGGACAACTCTGACTGCAGACAGACTGGGGCCTCTGAAAAAACAAGGTTCTTACAATGCTCATCTGATAAATACATTTGAACTGCTTGCACTGTAAGTATCACTACTCAATAACATAAATATTTCAACTCAAATAAATTGTATGACTTTTCTGAATATGTTATGTAGGCAATACTGCTGTTCAAATGCCCTTATAAATATTGATTATTCAGTCAATTGATTTCACAGAATGAGATACCTCTTTGGAATCATCAGCCCATGTTATTTTCTTTCCATTCATATTAAACTGCCTCCCATCTGGAAGTAGAGCATCATAACTTCCAACGGCAACAAATGAAATGATCCCCTTTTCACTTTTTTGCCAGTTCACAAGCTCGTATATGGCAGAAGGGTCTCCATTTTGATCAAAATGTACCATTTCACCAGATTTCAGAGTGAAATGTACTTTCTGAAGTTGTTCCACAACCTAAACGACATAACATAAATATAAACACATAATTAAATAGGTAAATTGATTTAATGTGTAACTTACTTGGTTTGTATCAGTTGTATTCCATGAAATGCAGTTCTGGTCAGTACATTTCAATATATTGTGAAAAGCATGAGCCACTGCATACACAGCTTTGTAGACATTGTGTGATATTCGTAGCTCCGATACATCAATGAAAGGGCTCTCACTATTATTTAGTTGTTCACTTCCAGTGCACTGGGTCTGATCTTGTATACTAGGCTGGAAACTACAGCCAAATGTTTCTTCCCAGAATTCCCTTAGCAAACTGTTTTGAGGGTCCTTCACTGGGTTAACCTGCAGGAGGAATTCTCTCAACCCTGGAATGCTTGCCCTCGGAAGAGTAAAGCCAAGTGAACCGGTCAAGATGGCTTCATATCTTGTACTTGCCAGATAACCAGCAGTAATCCAGGACTCACTACCCACCCACTGCACCCTTGTCATATTCTGCTTCAGCGCCTCCTCCAACAGAAGCTCCATTTCAACCTGTGCAAGAAATGCAACCAGAACTTTCGCTGTTCCTTTTTGTATAATTTTTACCACACTGGCAACCTTTCCCACAGGATCAGTTCTGGATATGGCCTCTGAATACTCGATACAGACACCTTCCTGGGCTGCCGCAGTGATGAATGTAGCCATGCCATTGTTGCCATAGTCATTGTTGCTTCTAACTGCACCAACCCATGTCCAACCAAAGTGTTTGACTAGTTTGGCAAGAGCCCGACTCTGGTGGTAGTCACTGGGAATTGTCCTGAAGAAAGTGGGGTACTCTTTTCTGTTACTCAGACAGGCACAAGTGGCAAAGTGGCTGATCTAAAAAGCACAGAAAAACAATTTCACTCAGACACATTTGTTTTAACTACACTTCTGGCGACACACAGAAACATCAACTTTAAAAAGCTTTATAGTTGCTCAATTTAAAATCTCAGAACCCTGTATTGATCAACATAAAACATTTAGTAGGAAAAAAAATACCTTAATGCATCTGTTGGTATACAACATTTCACTATTTACAGTATGTGTACAAGTAAATGGAATGCTGACTTCAAAGTTAATGTCATCATTTTCAACTTTTATCAACATAAAATAGAAAGACTTTCAGATAGAAAGACATCGCTCATGTAGATGTTTATACATGAGCTATAACCCCATTATATACAGTATATCTCAGAAGAGAAAGGAATAACACAAATTTCAGACAACCATCCATAAAAGTTCATCGCATTTACCACAGGTATATTGAATATCCCCGCCGTCTGCAGCATCACAATCGTGGATGAAGACTCAGAGGCTCCGATAATGGCATGGACCAGAGTCTGACCAGAGCATGTTTCTCCAAAGTCCCGTTCCTGTCCATTCAGAAGAGTCATAACTGCCTGCTGGGCTGACCCACAGTTATCAAGCACTTTATAACCAATGGAGATGTTAGGCAGCAGAACGCCACTGTTGTTTATCTCCTCTATAGCAAAAATCATTGTATGGGCAAAACGTAACTCCCGTGAATTTACCCTAAAACACAAACAATTTCATTTCAGAATATACTTTAAGATACATTCATTATATTATTTACCCGGTGCATCTCAAAGCCTCAGGAACTTCTGTAAAGTCTGTCGTAGTATGTGCGATTTGGCTGTGCAGAGAGAAGGCGCCTCCAATCAAAATATCCCCAGCTTTATAGAGCTGAGGTTGTTCGAGTGACCCCATCATCTTACAGCCATTTTGTTTGCCAGTAGCTTCAAGAACACGAAATGAAATCAAAAGTAATAATATGTAATCTTGATTTAAGTTCACAGGCATGATCACATTACATGGGCTGAAAATTGTGAACTCCAGAGATGCAAGAGACTCATATTTATAGTAGCTGATGATGTTCAAGTACTAGAGTAAATCATGGTGTTGCATATTTACATTTCCTTGGAGGTTACTGGCAAACAAGACAAGACAACATCCTACATCCACCAAGTGACATTAATTTTTATTTCTATTCACAGTTTCACAAAAGGCAATGGCATAGGATTAAACATTTATGTTGGCAAAAAAAAATAATTGGGATTTGTGATTGGGAAAATTGAACGTCATGCTTTTCCCATCAGAAATTTCTTTGTGTTCAGTTCAGGTTTAAATAGAATGATATGGCATTTTGGTGCAAAAATGCAAAACAGCAGTCCGTAACTTGAAGCCAGTATTGCAAATATTTCCACGGCAACTGTGAACTTTCCTGGAGAGCTGACATAAGCTGGGATAAAAGTGATCCAGACTGCACAGAAGATCAACATGCTGAAGGTGATGAACTTGGCCTCGTTGAAGTTATCAGGCAGTTTACGAGCCAAGAACGCCAACACAAAACACAACAGAGCTAACAGGCCTATGTATCCAAGAACTGCCCAGAAACCAATCTGTGACCCCAGTGCACACTCGAGTATAATCGCATCTTTATAGTGACTCATATTTTTTAAAGGGAAAGGAGGGTTTATTGATAAGATACAGTGTACTAGTGTGAAAGCCAATACACTGAGTCTCTGCTGAAGAGGCCCGAACCATTTCATGACATTACTGCCTGGAAGTGTGGCTCTGAAGGCCATCAACACCACTATAGTCTTCCCCAGAACGCACGAGATACAGAGGACAAAGGTGATGCCGAACGCAGTGTGGCGCAGCATGCAGGACCACTCAGAGGGACGACCGATGAAGGTGAGAGAGCACAGGAAACAGAGGGTCAGGGAGAAGAGCAGCAGGAAGCTCAGCTCAGAGTTATTGGCCTTTACTAAGGGAGTGTCTTTGTGGAAGAAATACAAAATAGCTGCTGATAATGTTAGCACCACACCCAACACAGTGAAAAACACAATTATTTTGCACATAACATCACTGAAGGAGAGGTATTCAGTGATTTTGACAACACACATGGTTCGGTTTTCATTGGACCAATATTCTCCGGGACACTTAATGCACCCATTAGAATCTGTAAAAAGAAGTATGTTACTACACACAGAGATAGTATCTCACAAACATCAAGAGGAGACACAAAGGTTGGAAAGCAAATCCAGTACTTATGTTGCTGTGTTTCAGGTCAGATGTTATTGTACCTGTGGTGTTGCTAATTTCTCCTTCTGGACATGGGGTGCAGTCATAGCAACAAATAGGCCTCCCTTTCTGCAAAACCTTATGAGTTCCAGGACGGCAACTTTCACTACACTGTGACACGGGGACCTGTAGAAAGGGGGTATGTTGTAAATTAAAATGTGGTCAAGGTTTTGAAAAAGTCAAAAAGTTGACTCAATAAATAACTGGCTGGCTTTCTTCTTTTAAGTCTTTACTGCGCCAACTTTTTTTTAATGTAGGTTAATGAAATACATATTAATAATTTTGAAATTGAATTTACAGTAAAATACTGTGAGTTAACTCAAAATAGCTTTGCAGCCATTATAATTAGGCAGTTGTTTTTATTATTGTTTTATTATTTGTATGTTGTTGTTGTTGTTGTTGTTGTTGTTGTTGTTTTTGTTGTATGATTTATCGCTAATCTCTAATCACTTTGTGCTGCCATGATTACTGCACTTTATGCTTCATTTACATTTCTGATGTCCATTCTCTTGCACTTGCACTTGACCTGCGTGAACTATTGTGTGCGCTCTTTTTTATTTGGCAATCTGTGATTGCACACAGATCTGCCTCTTTGAGGATAAAGTTTTCTGAACTAAACTGAACTGAACATGACATCACAACAATCTAGAATCCCTATAGATTAAAACTGAGCTGGAGCAGATCAAAATTCTATGGTAACATTAGTTGTTTAACTGTCAGATTGTAGATAAAGTGCCCTGGTTTATAGTTCAAATCTCTGAAATTATTGAGCCCATCCACATGTAACAAAACCTGACACAAAGTTCAAAGTCAGTATAAATAATCAAAAGTGGAATCTCAGAAAATGTTTCCATTTTTCAACTCAAGATGGAGTTGTTGTCAACTGGAGCCAATCCCTAACAACTAATGATAATGTTCAAGAGTTACAGACCTCCGCCCACCATCTGAGATCATGACGTCATCAAATTCTAAAACGTGAACACATCCTACTGGTGAACTCAAGTACAAATGCAATACATACAATATACAATGGAAGTATTGTGGTTTAAGACGTTTTAAAATGTATGCTTTATGTATATTATACTCCTTTAAGAACACATTGCTGTTGCTACTAATCTACTGCCTCCACATAACTCTTACTGGTCATTTATACATCTGATGTGGTGAGGAATTTCAAGAGGACAAAAGTCAACACTACACCAGGTCCAGATGGCATTTGTGGACGCCCACTTCATCACTGTACAGACCAAGTTTGAGATGTATTCCAGCTCTTTTTCCAGAACTTAGTCAACACCTGCTTTGCTAGTCAGTTATAGAAGTAATCAACAGTGATTTCTATTGCAAGGGAAGGTGTAGTGAAAGTGCAATCTGCCGGCCAGTGGTGCTGGCGCCCCTTGTAATGAAAGCTCTGAAGAGGATTATCAAGCAGCACATCCCCACAGCAGTGGCATCCCAGCTGGATCCCCTCCAGTTAGCATATTGGGCTCAGAGAGGGGTGGATGTTACAACAATGTGCCAAATCAAAAAGCATCTGGGCCACGTTTCACAAAGGAGGTTCAATAAATCCTGGGTTTTAGAGATAACGCAGGGTTTATCTCCCCTAAGACAGACAACTCAGCGCTTTCTGTTTCACGAAGCAGTTTGAGGGTAGTTAGAAAACTCAGAGATGCTTAACCTTGAGTTTAGATCAGAACACAAGACTTTATCAATTCATCCCAGAAAAGAGAATTCACCATGGCAACAGCAAACCAGTGGAGATGTGTTGAGAGCACATATTTACATATATAAAAATGTTGTATGGAGACACAAATACAATTACCGGTACTCTAAAGCTATCAATTATATACAACTATCTAATTAGAAAAAAAGTGAAATTGAATTATTAAACTCTTGTCAGGCCTTATCACGTGCACCATGTGTGAATGAGGAAGTGAATCGTCCATTTAGAGCGCTCCTTCAGGAGCAGATGCTGGTTAAAGTCAGGGTTAGAGGAACAAAAGCTGCTCCAGACCAGGTCCGTTTCAGGGTTTATTAAACAGGCTGGAGTTATTCCTCTTTGTCTGGTTCATTTAAACCCTCTTTGTGAAAACCCAGTGTTTGCCCAAATTCAGGGTTATTAAACTCAATGTTTCCAGGGTTTTTCTGTTACAACTCCATCTCTGTACAGACTAAGCTGTCTCTTCAAAAACATGGGACTCCTAGTAAGAACACACCCTATGTTCTGGAGTTTATCTGGCTCCAATCTGGCACCTGGACACCAATTGCCCGGACATGGGACCGCCAGACTCTTACTTCCTGATCTAGACCCATCCTCCTGTAAACTTTGGCAATGTGCCTAATTTTGCCCCTGCTGGAAAAATGAAGTTATTTGAATTATTGAGTATTTAAAGTGTGTACCCATATTTTCTTCTAGCCCTAAAACATTACACATTACATATTGTATCCACAAAAACTTCAGTTCAGATTTTCATGTTAATTTGCTGGGAATATTTCTGTATAAGTAAATAAGATTAAAGCTCCATTGTTCTAAGTACGTTTTGGATCAAACTATTTTATACGGCCTAAACAATTGTTCTGTAGAAAGGTCTTGGGAATGTTTTGTTTTTTTACACTTGCCTGTTGCTTTCCTTCTGGCCAGGTTATTTCCTCAGGTTGCAGGACAAACCTCTGCCCTGGAGGCAGAGAGGCATCATAATATCCGACAGATTTAAACTCAATGGACCTATTTGGTCCACGCTGCCAATTTATGACTTCATATCGAGCCACAACAGCCCCAGTGCTGTCGAACCAAATGCGGTCTCCATTTTTTATGGTAAAATTGACTGTCTTTAGAGATTTTACAACCTACAAACATGAAAACAAAAATTAATTTTTTTTTAATCAAATCTCACTTCAGCATGCAACTAAAGACACATGTATTACATATAAGGCATTTATGTTTTACCTCCCCTGGTGTGATGGTGACAGTCCTGTCACAGCCCTGATGGTCAGAACACTTGAGTAAGCTGAGCAGAGAGTGAGCCACAGCGTAGATGGCCTTGTAGATGTTTGTGGAGTACCTCAGTTCTGTCACATCATCCACAAAATCTTTCAGCTTATACAGAAAATGGTTGTTTTTACATTTGTCCATTTCCATCCCATTTCCCCTGGCATATCTACACATCATGTCTGTCTCCCAGTAATCTCGGAGTAGAAAACTATCGTGACCTGTGATATTTGCTTTTGGTACAGCAAAACCTAGAGCGCCCCCCAGCACGCTAAAGCTGGTTGGTGTAATGAGGCTATCTGCTGTCATCCAGCTCTCCACACCAATGAACTGCAGACCAGTGACATTTTGCAAACTCATTTCTTCTAAGAATTCATTCATTTCAACATGAGAGAGAAACCCAACAATGACTTTTGCTGTGCCTTTCTGGATAACTTCAACCACTTTCTTCAACTTTACCGGTTCAGTTCTGTGGAATTTCTCAGAATATTCCACACAAATTCCTTCTTCCTGGGCAGCAGCGAGAAAAATAGCCATTCCGTTGTTGCCGTACTCGCTGTCACTGTTGACTGCGCCGACCCACGTCCAGCCGAAGTGCTTGACCAGGTAGGCCAGAGCGCGGCTTTGGTGGAGGTCACTGGCAATAGTCCTGAAGAAAGATGGGTAGTCCTTCCTGTTGCTAAGGCACTCACATGTAGCTGAGTGACTGATCTGAAAACACAGGATGAAACAAAAAAAAATGTGTGGGGAAATTATAGAACAAATGTAACCAAAAAGTATTTAAAAAATGAAATGTAAATAATATCATGTTCTATACATTCTGGTGATAAAAATTAAAACATTCAGCCCAGTGAGTGAAACATGTCATCATAATTAATTTGTTATGAAATGATTCTCAACACCTTTACCTCTTTGGCTTTCCATTTATTTTAAACAACATTGCTTGTTTTTCATTGCACTTAAAAATATTATATTCATATCATCATATTATAATATACTTTATTGTTCTGAGAAGTAAATTAATTAATTACAACTGATGTCCCAAAACCATGTAGCCATGTAACTAGAAATTGTCTGCGTACACCATTATCCTATATAGTTTTATAGTGGCATGCTTGGTAAACATATTGTACATCGATGTATTCACAATAAAATGATGTCCCTCTTACCACTGGGAGCTCAAATGGCCCCGTGGTGCGGGATAAGATCACAGTGGAGGACGACTCTGACTCTCCGATAACAGCCTGGACAGCGGACTGACCCAAGCATCTCCCACCACCCTCCGCTTCCTCCCCATTCATCAGGCCCATGACACTCCGCATCGACTTCAGAGTGGAGCCACAGTTGTCATAAATCCGATATCCAATGGAAATGTTTGGGAGAAGGCCATTTTTGTTGATTTCTTCAATGGCAAATATCATGGTCTGTGCAAACCGGAATTCTCTGAGGTTAACACTGAAACAACATACTTTCATTATACACCATATGAGTTCAAAATGTAAGAAAACATACACACACACACACACACACACACACACACATTAGGTTCGTGCAATATAATTGCTATTATGTCCATATCAAATTAAATACTAAATACATTATAAGAAAATATAAAATAATTGTACCATGCCCTGCAAGAGAACAGTATACTGTATACTGTGTCTCAAATTACCTGGAACATAGCAGCTCTGTAGGTTTTTCAGTGAACAGAAGTGGAAGTTGCGACACTTTGCTGTGTATGGAAAAGGCTCCTCCAATAATGACATCCCCAGGTTTGGACAGAAGGGGTAACTCTGGATTGCCCATGATCTTACAGAGATGCTCCTGCCCCAGCACACTGCCCAATACCAAGAGCCACACTAACACTGCCAGTGCACGTGACATGGTTTGTTTGAAATCAATTACTTGTCACAACATTTTATAATGTTACGTGACGCCACGTCATACACGTCATAACGTCTAACCAATCCAAAGTGTTTGTACTTTTGGCTTTTCAAGCAAACTTTTTGACACAGTTTTGGTTTATATGAGCTTTGTCTTTATTAGATTATATAATTTGCACTATCTATCCCTCCAACTACCACCAATGAGTCCCACACACCTCATCATACT
Source organism: Chaenogobius annularis (assembly GCA_015082035.1). Taxonomy (NCBI): domain Eukaryota; kingdom Metazoa; phylum Chordata; class Actinopteri; order Gobiiformes; family Gobiidae; genus Chaenogobius; species Chaenogobius annularis. The sequence continues at coordinate 2,597,865 of BJKM01000019.1, read as the reverse complement.
GGGCAAAGTGGATGAAATGTCTTGCCTAAGAAAACAACGGCAGTGTGTCGGAAATTGATCCTCCAACCATCAGGTTGATAGATAAGTACTTTAACCACTGAGCCATGGCTGTCCCATGTACCCCACTCATAGTATTCCATTTTCACACAATGACAGTGAGAACAGGCCTGTCACAATAATATTGACTGATCGGTAAATAAAAGATGCAACACTTTTTCTGCGGCTCAATATTTATTGTGTGTACTTTTTATGTACACTAACGGGAAACTTTGTCTTAATTCAAGTATTTTTCTTATTTCTTAATTCTGTGTAGTTTATCAGTAAATTGTTGAATAACATATACAGCTCATTAATATTACTAACTTTTATTGATGATCATGTGTCTGTTCCAAATTTATGTGACAATATATAACACAATTCATTAAATAAAATTACATATCACTGATAAGCAATTACTTTTTTATTTTAAATGTTGGACTTTAACTTCATAATTTGATTGATTGCATCTTTGATGCCAGTTAGTAATATAATAATCACAATTCTACTCATGACAGTTCATCAAAACAAAAGGCTGCAACACCAAAACAACTGATTAGTCGGTGCAGTGGACTGTGAGACATGTTTTTTTGTTATTTGTTGCTAAAGGGCTGTTTATGAGCCACTGATCCCTTCTGAAGCCACACTTTAATTATGAAGAATTATTGTTTGTGTTATTGGTGATGCTGTTAGTTTATGAAATGGTTGTCTCTCACGGGAGAAGGTTCAGCAGGAACATGTCTGCAGTGCCCCAGGACTCCAGAACAGCACCTCAACTGTCTCTGACCAACTAACTACTCCCTCTAGTGTGTGTTTCTCAGCAATACACACCATTACCATTCACAGATCACTTTTCATGAGAAAGAACAGCAAGAAACTTTTCACACATGACCTGTGACCACCAAATAAATATTGTATTAAAACTCATTAAATATTATTAAGACTGATTTATATTGCTGCCATTGACAATATATCAAAGGAATGCAGGAATATGTGTAATATTTTTTTTGTGCTAAAAGCAGAATACAAGCTTGTGTGATATATATATATATATATATATATATATATATATATATATATAATATATATAATAATATATATATATATATATATATATATATATATATATATATATATATATATATATATATATATATATATATATATATATATATATATATATATATAAACTGGAGGGTGAGAAGGGAGAAGGGATTTTATAAATATATTAATATGTGGTGTGTGTGTGTGTGTGTGTGTGTAAGGGATATATATATATATATATATATATATATATATATATATATATATATATATATATATATATATATATTTATATATATATATATATATATATATATATATATATATATATATATATATATATATATAGATATATATATCCCTTCTCACCCTCCAGTTTGGGGTCACTGCCCCGAGTGCTCCGATGACCACGGGCCCCACTTTGGCCTTCACCCTCCACGCCTTCTCCAGCTCTTCTCTGAGCCCTTGGTATTTCTCCTTTTTGCTGATGTTTCCATCACTTGGTATCGCCATATATATATATATATATATATATATATATATATATATATATATATATATATATATATATATATATATATATATATTTCGTATGAATGTCTGCAGAAAGTAAGACTCAATAAAACACAATGCATGCGTCTTGATTTGAATTTGAATTCTAAAAGCCTAATATTTACTTTTTGTTGTCTGTCTTTTACTAATGTTTGGCACCACCAAACTTTATAAAAAAGAAAACAAAGTATTTGAATTTATAATTTTGCACTCAAATAGTTGTCAGTAAATTATCCCAGGGGAAACTGGGTAATATATCCCTGAACTATTTTAAAGTTAAAAAATGCTTTTTCAGTTCACGCTTGATTTGTATATAGGGTGCAGTTCCTTTTTCACACAGATGGTGGTAGCATAGTCAAAAACGTAATCTCTTTTTTTTCTTGTCTAAATAGATTTGGGTCCCCATGTATTTTATTTGTTAACAACAAGCCATATTTCAATTCACTTCATATAGAATTTGTTACTATTTCTTGTCAGTATTTTATATAAATTATTATTTTTCCTCACAAACACAATGTTATTTTACCCTGTATGAAGTCAATCCTTTTACACCCAGCCAAGGTCAAAACAATCAAAACAGATTAAATGTTCAGTCTGACTATTCACAACACTATTCATAAATCAATATGATAATATGTGTTTTAAGCCTATTTGCTTCTTTATTTGAATTGTGTGAAAATGTGTTCAAAAGGAAAACGTTACTTTTGTTACCTAATACTATCGAATTATAATAATAATATTATTAATAATAAGAATAATAATAAACAATTAATTACTTTATTGTAAAGAGATTGTTGAATTGAACCTGTGTTGTGTGGAGTGCTTTGGAACTTGTTCAGAAAAGCGCTATACAAATAAAGATTTATTATTGTTATTGAAAAGAAAACTGCTGTTTAAAGTTTGTGTTTTCTATTACAACAACTGACTTTTTGTTTTGACCAATGATGCGCAGTCACAGCTGGTGCGGTGTTGTGCAGCCTGATCCCAGATGTCAAGTGTCTTGTTGGAAACTCTTGCTTGTCGTTGCTTGCCCGCTCAGCCCACTGCTCCATTCAGACCCACCTGGGAAATCTCTGTCAACAGGTTTAGGGAAACACAATGTTGCAACTACTCTTTGGGGATAAACAAACACTCAGGTGAGCTGCTGAAGTTTTATCCATGAGTAATGCTCTTTATCAAATAAAACTAAAACTTCAAGAACAATCGTGATTGACTTTTTAAGTAAGTAAATATCGTATCCCAAAAGCATACTGAAAAATGAATAAATCTTCAAAAATTGTTACTTGGGCTCATATTAAACGATGTGGATCAATCAGAAGGGATGCTTAATAAGTTGCTAAAACATGTGTGGCATGACGAGCTTTCAACCCGTACATTCTCAATATGCAGGCCGGAAGGACATATTTGAATAGATCCATGACTCTGACCCATGGATGTGTTATATTAACCCCAATACGTCCGTGTTACTGGCACTCAGCTCGGCCGCACTAGTACCTCGGGTCGGTCAGGCTCCAGCTTGTCCACCATGCTGGCTGCATGTTCATGTCAGCTCAATTATCAGGTCAAAAGTGCGCTATCAGTATTCTGCCACCCACAGCAGTTCCCCAAAACCCAAGGAGGCAGATGCAACAATGCTGAGCCTTGATTGTTCATTTATGTGTTATGTATTTATGTATTCATTTGTTTGTTTGTTTGAATTTGGACAGTGCATATTGATCAATGTGTCAGCAACAGCTTCAACATAAATATGCCAGCGTGAACACAAAAGCAAAATTTCATCCATTGTCTTAAGGCAGGTAAGAAAAAACACTAAGCGTTCACATAACAGACTTCTTGACACTACAAGACATTAAGCATTAAACCTTAAATTAAACAGACAACAGACAAAAAAAACCTTAAGCGTTACAAAGAAAACGATTGAGATTATTTACAGGAAAAGCAGCAGTCCGAATTCTAAAGAGCGCCGAAAAAAAGCATGGCTGGTTTATTTTCAACCAACTTTTAAGAACTGTTTTGACGTTTGATCATTGATTTCAGTGTTAATCAAACCATGCCCTTTGTCCTATTTTTAATGGATTTTGTATATTGTCATTTGTTTGGCGAAAGCTCAAGTTTAGCTTTCTACATTAGAGTCTAGCTACAGCTGAACATCCCAAAGTCCTCCACAAAGCTCCAAGTCTCAATAATGTACCGCAGTGGCATTTTGAAACATATACGGAACGAAGGGCCACAGACAAAATGACAATGTTGTGAATCATACAAAATATTGCATTTATTTTGATGAGCAACCACACCTTTAATAAGGCTTCGAACATTCATTTACGTTTTTGTATGTAAATATCAAAATGTTTAAGAGCAAAGGTTATAAGAACAGATGTCACAAAAAAACACTACTCTGGCAATTTGGTCCAATTAAGCAACAAAAATTGGTCTGAGGGCCGCATTCGACCCCCGGGCCATAGTTTGGATTCTCCTGACAATAACCCCATAATAAAACACGCTTTTAAGTCTGTCTCTGTTAAACCAGTCCCTCGAGTTTTGAAACAACAAAACCGGCCTACCAAAGTCAGACTTGCTAAAGCTAGAGTATGGGGTCAACATGTGCAATGACCACAGCATTTATACATGCTCAGCTAACTTTGTGTTGAAGATTACAGGTGGCTTCTGGCTCCTTCACATCACTAAATAATCCACCAGGCTAAATCATGAATGCCGCAGAGAAACAACCTCACCTTTGCTTTTTTCCTACTTAGATCAAGTGTTCATCCACTCATCCATGTTATTGTCGTTACAAGTGGTAAACAGGCAGCCATTTTCCACTGATCAAGTGAAGGGGAACAAGGTCAGAGTGACAGCTCCAACATGTGCAAGTATATAAGATTCCAAGCGCACTTTGCATACTGCACACGCCACACTATGGAAACTGGATATTGCTGCTGACCATTTTAAACATTTGAATTCATTTTAAAATGGCCTCAAAATACATATCAGCAACAACAAAACTCTTGGCAATCATTGTTGGCGTTCTTCTTCACAACTCCCTCCAGCAAGAATCAGGAGATGTTTGTAAAATAATCCCAGGTTCTATGTCACTGCCAGTGTTGCAAAAAGACGGGGACATCGTGCTGGGAGGACTCTTCTCTTTGCACGACATGGTTTTGGAACCAAGCCTCTCTTTTCAATCTGCACCAATGCCAACACAATGTACACAGTAAGTTATTTTCATTGCTCTGTTTTTTTTTTTTCAGATTTATTATAAAATATTGACTTCTTTTTCAGGTTTAACTTCCGAACCTTCCGCTGGATGCAGACAATGATTTTTGCCATCGAGGAGATTAACAGACAAGGAACCCTCCTCCCAAACATCACAGTGGGATACAAGATCTATGATTCATGTAGCACACCTCACCAGGCGCTGAAAGCTGCTATGGAGTTAATGGGCAGTAAAGAGGAGCCCCACAGGCCAGCAGAGGTCAAAGGTTGTCATGGGACTGTGCCGGTGGTGATTGGAGATGGAGGATCCACCCAGTCTCTGGTCGTCGCTCGCTTCCTGGGGGTTTTCTATGTGCCACAGGTAAAGAATAGAGATAATATTTGCATTATTGTTTCTGTGACACATTCGGCCGACGTACATATTAGTGTAATGACTCCTTCTGTTTCAGGTGAGCTATTTTTCAAGCTGTGCCTGCCTCAGCGACAAAAAGGAATTTCCAGGTTTTTTAAGAACAATGCCCAGTGACTTTTTTCAGGTGTGTGCGCCCAAAACATTCTTTAGTAAAAAATGTATAAATATGGTTCAGTTGTACCTAGCTCTTGTGCCTTTTGGCTATACACTTTCCTGGCCTTGTCTCCAGAGTTAGCTTTAGTTATGTGTGTGCCTGGATGAATGGTTTGTTGCATTACGCACTTTCAGCAGCAGCAGTAAAATATAAATGTGATTTGATAGAATGCAGGTTCTTTATTCCAGGTTGATGCATTGGCACAACTGGTGAAGTATTTTGGCTGGACCTGGGTGGGTGTCATAGCGGGTGATGACGCCTATGGACGTGGTGGAGCCAACATTTTTGTTGAAGAGGCAAATGACACACTGCATTTTATTTAAGTAAGATATTGTAACAAAAATTCTAATGCAGCTCAACATATCTTTGCTTATAGGTTCAGAAGTTAGGAGCATGCATTGCCCTACGTGAAATTATACCGAAAATACACACACATGAGATAATGTCAAATATAATTTCCAACATCCGCTCATCAGGGGCTAAAGTCATTCTCGTATTTGCTGTTGAACAAGATGCAGAAGCTTTATTTGAAGGCGCACTGAGGTATGCTGCGAAATTGTGGTTCCTATTTGGACATTTCAGATACCATTTTAAAACACATTGTCATCGGCAATACAGGGAAGGCCTTACTGGAATACAATGGCTGGCAAGTGAAGCATGGAGCACAGCCGCTGTCTTGTCCACTCCGAATAAATATCACCAGATCCTTCAAGGTTCAATGGGATTCGCGATAAGAAGAGCAGAGATACCCGAGCTGCAAGATTTTCTACTACAGCTTGACCCGTCCAAATCAGAGTCTAATAAAAATCCATTTCTTATTCCGTTTTGGGAAGAAGTATTTCAGTGTAATTTTGGAGTTCTGGACAAAAGCCAAGAAAATACTACTGATTCAAAACCTCCATGTACTGGAACTGAGGATCTAAGAAGTGTTCAAAATATATACTCAGATGTGTCCCAATTGAGAATTTCCTACAATGTATACAAAGCTGTCTATGCGATTGCTAATGCGCTAAAGGCTATGCGAGACTGTGAGAAGGGAAACGGGCCCTTTGATCAGAACACGTGTCCAGATATTTACAACATTGAAAGTTGGCAGGTAAAGGATCAGTTAACGACGCATTTTTAACGGTAGTAAATGTGTTAAATAACTGTTTGCTTTGCTTTCTTATAGCTTCTTCACTACCTAAAGCAAATAAACTACTTCACAACCTTTGGAGATGAAATTAAGTTTGACAAAAATGGGGATCCAGCCGCTATGTACGATCTGGTTAACTGGCAGCTGAATTCCAACCGAGAAATGGAGTTCATCACTATAGGAAAGTTTGATGAAACCACAATTAACAGACAACTTCAGATTCAACACAGCAATATTGCATGGAACGGAAACCAAACCAATGTAAGGATTCATGCTTTTCTTTAATATACATTCGAATTATTTGCTATGTATGTCCAGAGTAGTATGGCACTCTCTGCTCTCTCCTGAGGTGCCCTTGTCAGTATGCAGCAGCATTTGTTCTCCCGGCACCCGCAAGGCAATCAAACTCAACTTCCCTATCTGCTGCCATGATTGTGTGGTTTGTACAGCTGGGGAGATTAGCAATCAGACCGGTGAGAGCAGTCAGCCTCGCCATTAAGCAGTATGATCTCAATACCCTGTTTCTGCGCCCTTTGCGTAACAACCACTTTCACCTTCTCTCCTCCAGATGCCATAGAATGTGTTCGCTGCCTGCCCGAATTCTGGTCCAATCATGAGCGAACAGAGTGTATTCTTAAACAAGTAGAGTTTCTGTCCTTCAGTGACACCATGGGCATCACACTCATGTCTATTTCCCTTTTTGGTTCTTTCTGCACCTGCATTGTATTCTTCATATTCTCCTGGAATAGAAACACGCCAATAGTTAAAGGTAATAACTCTGATTTGAGCTTCCTGCTGCTCTTCTCCCTGACCCTGTGTTTCCTGTGCTCTCTCACCTTCATTGGTAAGCCGACTCAGTGGTCCTGCATGCTGCGCCACACCGTGTTCGGTATCACCTTTGTCCTCTGTATCTCCTGCGTTTTGGGCAAGACCATAGTGGTGCTGATCGCCTTCAGGGCCACACTTCCAGGCAGTAACATGATCAAGTGGTTTGGCCCGGCAAAACAGAAAGCAATCATTGCTTTGTGCACTCTGGTCCAAGTAAGATTTTTTTATTTTTTTTATAAATTGTCCAAACTCTCTTCATTATGAAACATAAACAAAGCATTGGGCCGATCAAGGGCCATACTGGTGATAAATAAACGGAAGGGAAAAAAATTGATTGATTGAACTGATTTGGTGCATGGAACAGCTTTTTTTTCCCGCCCTGTCTATTTTATAGTTATGTTATGATGGCAACTACAATTTTCAAACCGTTACAGTTAAAATCTGGGCTAATTGAGCGGGAACAAAAATTGGTCTGAGGGCCAGTAGTTTGGATAGCCTTGGATTAGAGCATACACATACAAGGTGCACTATCACTTATCTGGCAGATGGTTTCCATGGATATTTTATAGTTTTGTCTGGAATGTTCCACAGCATTAAATGTGTTTTTATATGCATTTATTTCTTTCTTTGTTTCTTTGTTGTTTATTTATTTCTTTGTTTGTTTCTTTTCTATGCTAAATTCAGTTCCACTTCAGTAAAATTGTAATGAAGTAAATAGTAAAAGTATTCTTGCCAATACCCATTTAATTGCTGTTTATGAATAAATGCATATAGTAACACCTTTTTGTCACTATTCAGGTGATCATTTGTACAGTGTGGCTGCTGGTCGCTCCCCCCAGCCCTCGCCGCCTGATGCCGCGTGAGAGTGCCCTCGTCATCCTGCTGTGTGAGGAGGGCTCTGCGGTGGCCTTCGCTCTGGTCCTGGGGTACATCGCCCTGTTAGCCTGCCTCTGCCTGTTCTTGGCTTTTCTCGCCCGGAAACTCCCTGGCAACTTCAACGAGGCCCGCCTCATCACCTTCAGCATGCTCATATTCTGCGCCGTGTGGGTGGCCTTCGTGCCGGCCTATATCAGCTCTCCGGGGAAGTACTCGACAGTAACGGAGGTCTTTGCGATACTGGCCTCTAGTTATGGACTACTGGGATGTATGTTTGCACCTAAATGTTACATAATTTTACTGAGACCAGAGAAGAACACCAAGAAGTTTTTAATGTCCAAAGCTTCTAGCAAACTTTAAAATACCTGTACCTTATTTTTTTAACCACCAGATGGTAGCATTGCACAACATCCTCTGCGGTAACTGCCTCTTGTTTGCACAGTTGAGGGCAAAACGTATAAATAACTACAGCATTAAACTGTAAATAAGTACATTTATGTTTCAGCTCATTAATTTTGATTCTTGACATTCATGTTAATGGATATTTCTTGGAGTTTGCACATACTTTCCTCATGTGAGATTGACAAATATAGCCTTAAAGTGCACATCTGGGAGATATTGGATGTGTACCTATGTGACATATTTGTAATATGTGAGGGCAATATTGTGTCTTTGCCTTTGAGATCCGTGATAATGATCTTGAAATTTTACAATTGTTGATTTATGGCAGATTCGCAGGTGCGTTTGCCAATGGTGATGTTGTGTTATCTTCAAATGTAAGTCCCTGCCAAATGCTGCTTTAGATTCATCAAAATGCTCGAGGTACATATTACCATGCTGTCAAGGTGTTGTTTATGGGGCGGAGCAAATGGTGGTTATTTTCATATAAGAAACAATATTTAGACACTGGAATATTTGACAGAAACATTTTTCCTCCAGTTCCCTCCCTTGGCTTCACTAAATCCTCATTCTCAACAGAGGCCTCAACATAAAAACGTCACAATGGGGAGTTTTCTGCAAAAGCTTCAAACAAGACTATTTCAAGTCTTTCGGTGTCTATTCGAGGGCTTCATTGACTGTCAAATTGACTTGTGGATTAATAAAATAATTTCAGTAAAACCTACAAAATTACGATTAGTTTATTTTGTCTGAAATGTTGCATACTTCTTGTTTCACATGATTACTTTTTTTCTTAAATTGCAAAATCAAATTTTAAAAAAATCAGATTGGCTGGGAGTGTTTCAGGCATGGATTCAAGACTGAAAGTTAATTTATTTTCTATTTCACTTTTTTTTTTAATAGGTTTTCAAACCTTAGACCTTATGGTAATTTAGATCAACAGACACAAACTTTTATGGACTTTTAAAATCGTTTACATGGTAACACTGAAACCAGTAAATGTAATTAAACATTTCAAATCAGTTAGTATTGTCCTCTCTTTTGAGCAAAGTAACTCAATGCGTATTCTAAGTGAATAAGAGGACATTTGCTTGAACAAATACGTGAATAAAAAGAATAAATTAAATGTTCTAGTCTGACATGTATACTACTGCATGTTTTCATAGCAAGATTTATCACTGCATACATTTTCAATTTGACTGAATTCAAACTTGTTTGCTTATACAAGTATGAGCGTGAGGGTTATGCAATACCGAGAGGCCCATCCAGGGTCAAAATGGTTTTCTTTTTGAGGCTAAAGGATATAGACCAGGGTAGTTCTCAGTACTTCCTGACGAGGCCGTAGTACAGGATGAACCACTTGGAATAAGAAATGCAGTGACAGTTAAAAGAGCATTGATTTGTTGGCTTATGAGAGCATGGCACGTAACACACAGTAAATTAGATTAAACATAGATTAAAAGGGGCACTCAAGCATGAGATGAGACACGTTCAGAGGGACTTTGTAACCTCTACATATAACAAGATTTTGTTTAATCTACATACGTACAACATTTGGTTACCAGGCTAAAAATCACAAGAAAGTAAAAAGTGATGTCTAGCTCACATCAACAAACACAAGTTCATTTGTAGAAGCTCAAATCAATTTGACTAAAATATGTGTTTCAGTGAATTGTATAGGATTGATTACATTAAATAATTAGCCTATTTAAAGTAAAACATATTTTCATTTTCAGAACAGTTTGAACTGGCACACACCTGTAAAAAAACAAAAACAAACTGTATTTTTGCTAGGACAGGACAGATAAGGATGATTTACTGTAATTACTCAAATAATGTGACCTTGGTGCTGTACTATTTGTGGAAGTATGAGGGTCCTTGTAAGAATGCTCAATTATCCGGGTGAACATAGGAAGACCTATTCATGATGAGAGGTGCTGAGACGGAGGGTGGGTAGAGCTGTCATCTCCAGACCAGGCTTTTCTCTAACAAGGGGTCATCCAATTACTCCAAAAGTACACTCTCTCCTCTCCTTCATTCTGCTCTGAGTCCACTTTTCAGACCTTCTGATATCTCTTTCTTCAGTTTTTTCCAACAAAATCTCCTCTTTTCCTCCCTCTCTCAACTGTGTTTTTTAGCCAAAGAAATAAGGAAACCACCACACCTTTGCGCACTGAAAGAAAATAACTGCATATACTTTCAAGCTAATATTTACTCTGAATTTCTGAAGAGTTTGTACCTTTTTCAACTGAACATAGGCAAAAGCATGAGGATTAATTTATTTTGCATTTCTAGTACCATTTTACCATCCAGTGCCTGCTGCTGAGAGCCCAACTGAAAGAGATGGGTCTGGTTTTACACCTGATGAACTGAACTCTATCCCTTTGAGACCTCAATATGCGTGACTAAGGGATTACATCTCTGAGAATGTGGTACGTAGCATTGGTTTTCCACAGGCGCCAGTGCTGGCCCCTGTCCTGTTTCCCCACTTAGAACTGTGTCACATGAAGCGCTGTGCGCCGTGACCTTTGAAAGAAATGATGGTGGACTGTATGTACCATGTAGTGGGTGCAGAGCGGGAGAAGAGAGCTCAGTAGACTCCTCTTCCATCCAAACTTGCATCGCCTTCACCAGACCAAGGAGCACCTTAAGTGAGCAGCTGTCACTTCAAAGGTTCACAATATAATTCATCTTTATAGCAGCTAATCAATAAAGATCAATTCTAGTAATCTTAAGTGCCTTCGAATTAACATATGTGACATATGACCTTTATATCCACTACTATGGTTGGGTCCTTTTAAATCCTATATGTACAGTATGTGAGTTTGACCCTCCTTCTCCTGGGACACTTCTGGCGGCCTCAGCTGTAGAGACAGTCCCAGTGAGGCTCAGGCCGTGCTGCTCAGGGTGCTGCACAGCTGGCACCAAGAGTCCACAGAGAACAGACTTTGAGCCAACCATCCAAAATGAGCCAACATATCCACTTCCAGTAAGTCATATGCCCATGTTTGTTTGCATTTCATGATTACAAGATGGATTTGCATTGTGCTCCACCGGTGTTTTTCCAGCCTGCCTACCCAGAAGCCAAATTTTCACAGCACCGACAGCATCATGGAAAAAAGATTCAGGGGAATAGAAAAGCAGTGTCTAATAGAGGTAAGCAAACAAAACCTTCAGGAATCGATAATACTTTTCATCTTTCCCCCTCATTTTTTTGTCTCCTCTTCTAGACGTGGGAATAACAGATCCAAACCAGAAACTGTTCCCTGCTCTTCTCATAGTGGGCTGGGTGGTGTGCTGCACTGCGGTGGTCTATTTCGTCTACATATTTGCATGGGTAACAATTTCCTCTTTATTAGCTCATGCATTTGAATTATATGAATTAGTTTGTTGTATTTGTTTCACAGAAGAGGGGTTTTGGAGGAAGAATCTGAAAGCAGTGCAAATGTATGATCTTCTGCCAAGACATACAAAAGAAAATGTTTGGTTGTTTACCTAAAAAGTTGGCAGTTTATGTAAATATGTTTTTGTTTGGGCTTGATTTTGGGGATTGAATTTTGAGAGATGGTCGAGGCATATAAACTTTCAATTTCCATGTGAACCTGTATTTCGTGTTTTGCTCCTTAACTTCATTATCAGATTTGAATAACTCAATTGTAATGCATAAGCTGTAACAAATGAGCCTGACTGACAGACCTCCATTCACACGTTGGGAGCATCTCAAATATGAGGTGTTTGGGCAGCCAATGTCGTTGCCATGGTAACCACCTCTTTTGGTGATTTTTGCACTCTGGAACAATGTGGAAAGAAAAATGATGGTTAAATAAATTTGCTCGGGAGACATGAATATGCTGAGACATATAATGACATTCTCGACTTGATGAAAAAGCGCTCAAGAAAATTATTTTCTTGGCCAAACACATGCTGAAATAATGTAGGTTTAATGATTGGCACTTGAAAGATAAAATATGTTTGAATGTTATTAACTAGAAAAAAATGCATACGAATGGGATTAATCAAATCAACATTATGCAAATCTAAGTAATTCTCTTAAAACAAAACATTTGTTAATGTCACACGATAAGATTCTGGTGAGTGACCATAGCAACCATCTGCATATTTCATGAATGTCATAAATAAAATGTTTTGGAGGGGAGCACATTTTTGTTTTGTTTTATTTGCATTATTTATTGATTTGTTTGATTGGCATTCTTGCAATTCTAAATAGCATATGATGTGTATTTCTTTTGCAATACAAGCCATAAATAAATGATTTACAAAGCAGGAGGTGCAGAATAATGCCATGCACCTTGTATCATGAATGTGCACTCCAGATGTCTGCTGTGGGCCCTTGTCATAATGAGGTGAACGAAGCCCCAGACACACACAGGTACATGCCACCCACACCAACCGCCTGCATTAACCTCCTCTGTTTACCTAAATAACAACCAAACACTGATGCACTATTTCTGCAGAGCATTATAAGGCTCTTTAGTCATTCTAGCATCTGTTCAAATATACTGTTTTGATAAAACGCCACAAGCTGTAGACAAATTCGTGGTTTCAATGTGGCAAGGCTTACTACTGTTTATGGCATGCAGCTGGTACAGTGGAATGCAATTTTTGTCTCCCAAATATTGCCAAAAGGTATTTCGGTTTTAAACGTTTCAGTGTGTGCAATTAAACATAAAAGCTGGTAAAGGTGGTACATTCTTTCAAGTCACACCACTAAGTGCTCGTAGTGTTGTGGAGTGTAAGACATGAAGCAAGTTGAAAGTGCGGTAAAATAAGTTGAATCAGCATCCCACACCTGCACCAATGTTTATAAAAAAGAAAAAAGTCTGGCTGACTACCTTTTAATAATGTTTACTCATAAACTAACTCTTTGTTGTGAGAGAGAGAGGTTTGTATAGCGTTGGAGAGGCATGCATTTAGAATGTATTGTTTTAAATGTAAATGAGCTTTTATTCTATAATCACTATATATCAGAACTCATTAAAACATTCCAAATGTTATTTTTGGATAAATGTATGTGTTTTATGGCAAAAGTCTAAGGCACTTGAAGACTATATCCTAAAACTGCACTTTCTGAATATTGCATTTACTGCTTTTATTAAAATTTGTTTTGCCTAATGCTAAAGACAAGATGTGAACTAATTTGTCTAATAAAGCACTATGACATATTTATGTGCACAGTAACACATTTGTTTGCTTATTTGGGGAATTACATGTAGAAAGAAATATATGACAATATACTAGATTTTGACTGCTATGTTACACCAGTTCCAAGGAATGATGATGAGAGAATATTGCATCGAGAAGGGCATCTTATGTAAAGAATATGAAATGTAATATATAAACAAACAGCAACAGTACTAGAAGCCATAGAGGTCCTGCAAGGGAAATGCCAAACAAGAAGCAAAAACTAATAAAACCGACATCAATAGAACAATGTAAGGCGTAAGCGCGACAAGTTCAATCACCACAAGATGTCACTGTTTTCTATGTTCAGTGTAATGTTAGCATTCACCTAATCTATCCAGAAGTGTAACAATAGTCCCTCAAGCATGTTGTTTGTCACATGACTCTGCACCTCTGTGACTTTATAAAGAAGAGTGCCATTTGTTGTGGTCGTTACTGTGAAACTGAAGAAGCTTGTAATTTTTCACAGGCGCCCCTTAGGTAGCACCCTGTGGTGGGTTTATTAAAGCCATGCACTTGAATGGGGTCAGAAAGGTCGCTGTAAAATGTTGCTGTTTTTTGTTTTAGTTCTAGTCACTTATTGCAATGAAAAGCGTAAACATATGAGAGTGGCCCAGCTGCCTACTGGTGACCTTTAGCTATGAGTGCACACTGAGTGAACACCACAAGAGCTCAATTCTAATCAAAAAGCAATAGGGCCCAGTGTTGGGAAAGTACCAAAAAAAAGCAGTGGTGGCGGAAGTACTATGTTTTGTTACTTAGGTAAAGAAAGTCAAATATTTAATACAGATTTTTAGTACCGTTAAATGTTAAAAGTGGTCATTTTGACTTAAGTTAAGAACGGTTTCCTAAAAATGTTGTATCGTTACTTTCGTATTTTGTTACTTTCGTTCTTTGTTACTTTCGTGCTTTGTTACCTGTGTACTTTGTTACTCTTGTACTTTTAAACACTGGTATTTACAGCACATTTGGTGATATAAATAAATGCATTATTGCGGCAAAAATCAAGATGTTTCAATCCTATGTCACATTTTAACACTTACTAATATGAGGCAACTCAATGTGAAAGTATTCAGAATGGACTATGTGGCAGATAATGTTACAAAATACATGTTAATGCAGGTATTCATGTTCTGTTAGTAAACGCATTTTCAAAGTATTCTTCCCAAAGCAATTTTTTTTTTTTCAACACGCATTCCTGAGGCAGCATGCCCACGGCCCCCACATACATACCACCAACCCACTGCACGAGACACACAGAGGGTCCACAAAAGAAAACAGAGACAGTTTATGGTCATGGGGGCAAATAACAAACAATGCAGCATGAGACACTTTGGAATGACTGATTAGAAGACACTACAAGACATTTACTGAACCATCGAATTGGTAAAGCATTTGTTCTAGCATGTTTTGTTTTGGTTCTGAAGTCTATTATTCAATTGAAGCTCACAATGAGTTTCTGACTTAGGGTGGTCAGCAAAAAAAATGTTTTCAATAAACCTAAATGGGCTCTCATATTCTGTGTCCTCATTATGCAGTTAAAGCCATCCCAGGTACAATTGATTTGCCGTTGTTGTGCGTTTATCATTTTAACTGCTGCTGTGCTGAACACAATGTGATGAAGGTTCTCAATCTTGTGAGGAATCAGAATCAAACCTTGCAGTGTCAGAGCGTTCAAAGTGCAGACCCCAGGAACATGCTTCGGTGCTGTAATGTTAGCTGTGATGCTTCTAGCTGAGCAGCTCGAGACAGAGAGGGTAACAACCAGGGAAGTGGGTGGTGTGAACTTTTACTTATCTGCCAGAGCATTAACAGCTTTTGTTGGGAAGTCAGGCGGTAAATAAGTAATTTGGACCGTTGAAAACAATAAATCAAGGATCCGCAGCAAAGTGTTGCACAGGCAATACTATATAGACATTGTGATGAGATTAAATCAACTTCAGTAGATACAGGAAGACTATATTGTCTACAAACTTACTGCATCGGATTTCAAAGATGTGACGGAATTGCAATGTGGCTTGAAGCCAAGAATGCATTTGGTCAACAATTTACATTTGCAAATGATCAGCATTAAACCTGGGGTTCCAGTTATTAAAAGTTGCTATATTTTTGCAGAAGTATATTAATTATTTGATATTTCATTGTTTGTCTCATGTACGTGATACAAACCACTTGCAAAAACACATTCATATGGCTTATGACATTATGACAATATCTGTAACTTGACATTACCAGTTATACAAAATGTAGGAGCCTTGTCTATATGGGTCATGGAGTATTAATTAATAATTCATATTTTAGTCCTGAATATTCTTATTTAGTCACAGTGCATGTATTTACTTTCAGTATCTGATTTTATGATTCGGTTTGGCTCCTCTCACACCTCTCTTTCACATATTTATTGTGTGGAGCTGCAGTTTTAGCCTCTCTAGTTTCAGCATGGGCCATGCAGCCAGGAAATGTGCAGCAGCATGGGGTTTCTTTACTGGGCAGGAGCATGGGAGCCCACATAAAAAAACCATAACAATTATAAAACACATATTTGGCTGTTTTCATTGCATTTGTATCTAAACACATTATGCCCGTATTCCCCTAATGCTTATAAGTAATTACTGTGAAAGCAAAGAGAGCTAATGCTGCTGTTATAATAACGTTTTGTGGCCTCTCTGTGGACATGGATGGCTAAATTAAACTGAATCCCTGATTCATTGCAGTCTATTCAGTTCAAGTGCTGCATCAGTGGGCCAACTTTCAGAGAAATATCATGGTTATTTTGGGAGCACTTCATACACTGTGCTGATTATGTCCTTTAAATCAACTTATATTAAGTTTTCAGTGTTGAAATAATACAGAAATAATACAACTTAGAAGCAGGAGTAGCTTTTTATTGACCGTGGTTCAAATACGGCTTGTACTTTTTCTATTGCCACTACTGCTACTGCTAAAAATATTACAGTATACATTTACAATGACTAATTACTATAGACTAACTGTTATAGTATAGAGCCTTTTACCTTTACTTTCACTGTTGAGGATAAAAAATACATGACAACAGCTCATGAATGCAATGTTCAAGTTGTACCTCTTATTCTGAATAATAATAAAATCACACAGACGTACATTTATTTTTAATTTAAAGTTTATTTTGAAACAAAACAATCTGCAAGAGGATTATCAGTCAGTTATTATAAAGTACTTAAATACAGGCAACTGAGGTATATATCGTTCTTTCTACAGGTGGAGTGTGGGAGGCAGAGTATGGAGAGTACAATCTTCAACCATTTGCTGCACTATGAATTAAACACAGGTTAAGCAGGAAGCTTAGAGTTGAAAGCAGAGTCAATTTTGTTGTCCAGGAGATTTGTCATAGTTTTGATGATTCTTTTTGCTGACAAACACAAAGTAAAAACTAAATCTTAATTCCTGAAGGTATTTAGTGCTAAACATTAGACAAAATGATTGGATATTCTTGTCAACAAATAAAATATTCAATAAAATAAACAGATTGCAGTGTGGGGACAAGATCCAGTTTAAATGTACTGTATATCAGAATTGTATAAACAAACTCAGCATCCATGGAACAAGCCTGGCGCACATGTGGCAAAATCTTCATGAAGCAGTGCAATGTCATATCATTTAATAAAAAAAAACAATGTATGTTGTTTGAATAATTGAATGAAATTTTGTCATTTACATTTGCCTGACATTTTATCAACTACATCTAGATGATAATTCAAAGAATGATTTCTCAAAATTATTACTTAAATGTAACAGCATTTCAGACAAAATACTGATTAACCCAAATGATCATTTCTGATCATAATTAACACCGGTTGGCAGTTTGCCATTTTCAATCAAAACACCATTAATCTAATAATAAAATAATACAAGAGTGTCAAAATGACAAATACTTGGTTGACAACAAGTAATTATGCAATGTGTCTAAAATTATAGTACCAATAGAAAATAGATACATTTCACTCAGCCAAATGTAATGTGTATATGGCTATAGTTGGGATATTAGTATCAACAAACACCCACCCACTCTGGCCTCAGACATGAAACGTAAGGCATAGCAGTTGCCCGCTTAGTAGAATCTCCTTAATGACTGTAGGAGACGGTGATGTGCTGCTAAGGAGAAACACATGGGTGACAAAGGCTGTATATAAAGGTGTCTGATGATTGTCCACTCTGTATTTTATAAGCAGCAGTAAAAGGCAAGATTATAATTATTTTGGTTCTTTTCATAATCTACTAATTAACCTGCCATTACTGAAACAGTGTGTAATATTTTATAGCTGTATACAATATAAAGACGCATATAAAAATATATGAAACAAGTTGTGTGTATAAGAGAGGCAGTCTTCATCTGACACCAACGCACATTTCACCTCCATGCGAGCTTGTTTTGTTGATATTTTTGGCACTAGTACTTTGAACCACAAACATATGTTTTACCTGCTTCAGGTTGCATCTTAGCAACCTTTTATCACGCTGTTTAGCTTCACATCTTCTTGTGTCTTATGTTTGCCACACATTGAATGAGTATCAATTAAAGTTTGTCAGTGGTCATAATCAAAGCAAATTGAGCATATTCACACCAGGTATGAATGAATGATAAATGCATGATTATTTCCAGTGAAACTAAAGAATGAATGAACTACTAATCTCCACCTGTTTGCAAAGGTCTTTTCCGCCATTGTCCTTAGAGCAAGTGCATAATGTGGTTCCAGTCCATAATTCCTGGTCCACTTTGATATAAAAGGCTGAGCGGCTGTCTCCAAGCTTCGGCCGTGCACCCCACATTCAAAAACCCACTAGTCATGGGGTAAATGCTGGCATGAAAGAGTCAGCAGCCCCATTACGGTCCCATCAGAATCACCAAACACGGCAGACATTCCCTGGAACCATGCCGCTGTTCTGGCTGCACTTGAACGCTTTGGCAAACTCAGGGAAATTTTGTAGCGAACCGAGTACCCTGTGAAATAAATTACAGAAAAGAAAGCATTTGAATATGATTGAATGCACACCACAGATAACAAGAAGCTATAAGAACTCTCTTTTATGAGGACCCTCTCAGAAACGAGATGGCTCATTTCAAGGAGTTATTCCTTTTAATATACTGCCAGTCATTAGTCAAAAAAAGTCGCCACTTGGATTCAACTAAGCAAATACAGTAGGTACGAGCCTCCTACTGGATAATTGCTGCATGGGTGATGATCATTCAGCTGCAAAATGGTATTCAAACCCAGCTGATGCAATCTGAAACAGCCATGTGGAAAGACAAATCCCGTGGTAATAGAAAAGCTGTCAGTGTGCGAAGGGTCAAATCATTGTCATCGAGCAGAAAAAAACATCTAAGGAGAAGCAGAAACAAATCTACTACAGATCCGAACCCCATTGAGAATCTTTGGGATGAGCTGGAGAAGGCTTTGTGCAGTGGTCACTCTCTAACCTTAAAATACAAAATCAATTGGTGAAAAATAATAACACTGGATGGAAATATTGCTTTTGACGTTGCAGAAGCTTATAGAAATTATGCCAAAGCGAATGTGTGCAGTAATCAAAGCTAAAGGCACTCCTACAAAATATTAAGAGTGTGTGACTCTTTTTTCCGGTGGCAACTTTTTTTTGGACAGGCACTGTAGATAAATGTCAAAAGATGATTTTATATATTCTCCCTTCTCCAGTATTCACAGTTGTTGTCTTAGTGCAAACTTCTTGACCTATTTTAAACACTGTATAATGCATACATGTTTTTAGTTTGTGAACAAGGGCATTGCTTAGTGATCATTTTTATTTTTGATCAAATTTAAAACATAGAACAACAAAAACAAGAAACAGAACAAGACCACACAGAACAAATTAAATTGAAAAAAGAAAGAAATAAAACATCGAAAGAAAAGAATATGAAGGCACACAAATACATGTCCCATTTAGACCAAAATTGCTCGAATTGTTCCATTTTCAAATCAAGTCCAAATGCGATTTTTCTTTTTCTATTTTCCATATGTACAATTATAACGTCGGTCCAGTTCTTGATCTTCGACACAATTTGTGCCCTGGTGTTATGAAACAATGGGATACATTCTTGCAACAGAATTCTTTCCAGACATGTGACGTGGGTATGTGAACGTTAAATTTAATTCTTGATGTTTTTAATATTAAATCATCCAATTGAAATTAGCTCAGCACTTTAAATAAATAAGGTCAGCAAATAGAGTCATAAGCTTTCTCACCATCCAAAAGTATTATTACAGGTGTATTTGTTTTATTTATTTTTTATTTGAATTAACCTTTATCTTACCAGGTAAGAATCCAGTGAAATCGAGACCTATTTTTCAAGGTTGACCTTGGGTTATTTGTTTTTGTACGTGGTTCATAATGTGTAAAGATTGCCTTTTGTTGTCTTGGGTTTGTTGTTTGCTAATAAATCCTATCTGATCATTGTGAATTAAATTTGGGAGTATTTGTTCCATTCTTTTGGACATAATTGTGGTTTATACGCAATAGCCCACATTCAAAATTGAGATTGGTCTATATGAGGCACAGTCCCTTCTTTAGGTAGATAAAATACCTTCCTTCCAACTCTGAGCTTTTTATAGGGTCAGTTAAAAGTTAGTAAAAGCAGAGGCGTATGTGTGTCTTTTAAAGCTTTACATCACTCTGAGCTGAACCCCGGAAATGTATTGTTTTTTTAGTCTTTTAATTGCACTTTGAATTTTAGTAACTGTTATTTCAGCACCAATTTGTTGGTTTTGCTCGGTCAGGGCCGGTAAATTGAGAGTATATTTATTCTCCTTTGTTTCCTGATATTTTGGTGGAATGTTTTTTTGTAGAAGCATTCAAAAGATTATTGTATTTGGTCTTGATTGGTTAAAATTACATTATTCTGGCTGACTCGTATTTTAAAAATTGTTCTCTGCCTGTTGTTTTAAGATTCCATGCTAACAATTTAGAGGATTCTGAACCATTTTTCTAACATCTTAGTTTGGTGAAGAGCATTCTAATATAAATGTTTTACTTAAATGTTTTATTTTTTCTTGTGAGGTTAGGTCATTCATTTCACCTCTTATAGTTTTAATTTCCTGTAGCAATAGGTAATGTTTCTGGCATGTTTAGCTTTCAAAAACCTTAATGTGTTCTGTAAATCTGTTTTCCCGTAGCTGCATCCTAGAGAATGGGAGGAGAAATGTCACCACTTTCATTTTCCTCTACATTAGTCTCAATGTCATTTGAAATAAAAAACAAAATACAAAAAATTAGTCATTAAGTATGACATGACATCGAATTTCTTTTTTTTCTTTTCCGAATCTACAGTGATGTAGATAAGATAATGATCACTTAGATCTATTGTACCTATGTCCACCTCAGTTATTTTTTTTAATCTACCTTTATTGGAAATAAAAAAGTAGTCTATTCTAGTATATATTTTATGTGGATTGGAAAATTGTGTTTATTGGTGGACATTCATCTCTCTCCAGATATGGATTAACCCTAAATTATGTATTAATTTGCGAGATGTATTGTTTATAGATTTACCAATACTACAAGTACATCTAATGTCAGCTGAACATGGAAGTTCCATTTGCCGAGTGTTACACATTTATCAGGGTAAACATACTCCCATTAATAGTTCCTTTGACCAGTACAAATTTGCCCTCTTTATCTTTGTGTTCAAAACCTTGTTCAAAATCTATTGGGCTTGAGACCAATATGACCATTCCTCTCTTATGTTTTCCCCTTTATGAGGAATAGTAAAGTTTATTATAACTGAATAAAAAAAACAACAGTGTCCAGATGAATTGAAACTTTTTCTACAATGGAACACTTCTGGAAGAATGAGGGATTACACTGATGTATAACCAAATTATATAAATCCAACAAATTCCATCACAGCCCGACAAAGTCTGTCTGAGCCTGGCGGCCATGGCTTTGTGATTTTTTCAGAACCAGAAGTTTGACGGTTCAAACTCAGCTCTAGCCAGTGCATCCGGCATTGTGCAAGATACCCAACTTGTCTTTTGAATGTGATGTGTTAGCCAGTGTGGCCGCTGAGGCTATTGATAAAGTTTGGCAACCATCAGTAAACTCCAGGGCAGCTGTGGCAACAGAAGTAGCTTACCCGCACAAGTAAAGACTTTACAAAGCATGGCCTAATACCTGCTTAATATATACATATTAAGATTAAATCCAGTGTGTACTGTACCTGAATTGTCCTGGACTGTGAACATCTACTTTGATGGAATTGACCGCTTGCTTTGGCCGATGAGTTCCACACCAAATCTAGAATAGTGAGTAGAGTGACTTAGTGATACTCCACAAGCAAATAATCATTTTATACAATACATCTTTTATTGAGCCATATGATTATAATTGAATATTGCAATGCATGGATTCATCTACATTCACCATCATTCCCACCACATTTAAATTGTAATAACCATCAGGTGTAATGTTTGATACCTGGGCAAAATTTAGAAAGAAGAGCTGATTGTGGGACAGCTTTATACCAGGGAGAGGAGGTTCTTCTCCATGGACATCAATGTAGTTTTGGTATGCCTGCAACAAAAAAAGTAGGTTTCGCAGAGGGTTTTGGTCTTTCTAGATATCTAAAGCGTTCTGGTTTGTGTTTGCCACTTGTTCATTATAACTTTGTAGTACCACATCGAGGCCTCAGAATAGAGATCTTAGTTACTCTTTACCACAGTGTTACAATATAATCATTTACCACAAACCCCATGTCTTATTCCCACATACAATGAGGGTGGATTACAGTTTTCTTTGAAGTCTGAATCAAATTATGAGAAGCCATAATAACTACAAACTTTAATGTTATATTTGAAGAGGAAAACATTCTATACATTCCATCGACAAAATACTTCAAAACTACTGCCTGTGGGCTCATTACCTGATACGCCTGTCGTATACCACCATTGTCAGCAATGTTCTCCCCGAGGGTGTTATTACCGTTTAACTGGGGATGGGAACAAAGAAGGGACACAGATTGGTGAGAGGGAATGCACTGGAGGAGCAGTAATTGTTTCATTTTATTTCAGCAGTCACAGATATCACTCCTTTGGATACAAGAAATCATTTTTTCCCAATGGGGAAATATAAACAACAGTATGGCTTTGTTCAAAGAAGCAGAAAGTGGAAGCAAAGTGAGAGAGGAATGGTTATGACAACACAATATATTGAAGACAAAAGACAGCGAGAAGAGATGAGCCAGCACTGGTGTTCTGATGGGAGACAATTATAAATAGGCCCTTGGTTAAATAGAAAGGCTTGATGCATTTTCCCTCCAGAGGCAAAAGATCCTGCAGCTTTGTCAAACCTCCTGGCTCTCCAAAATACTGACTACTGTTAATACTTTTCCTTATATGTTTATTAAAAACATTTTTAACATATGGTTTGTATACTCTTATTTTTTATTTTATGCATTAGCGTTGGTCTTTGAAACCACAGTGCTTTGCATGATGATTGCACTCAAATCATCAGTGAAATACATAAACTAGAAATGATGTTTGTGTGTTTGTGTACTGTATATGGGTCTTATTGTTAGGATGCTGGTGATCACTTGTGCACACTATAAAGTTGACAATATAGTTGACAGAGGAGCATAATTGAGAATAGTGACATACATGCAGCCCACTGGCCAGGTCCCAGGAGAAGTTTCCGTACTGATCCACAATGCACTTGGACAACTCCAGGAACCTCTGAGTGGAGTCTGTGGTCCACCAGTCTTTCAGGTCTCCATCTTTATCATAGTTCCTGCCTGTATCACATCACCATGACAACTGTTTGTATTTCATTAGGACACAAAACCATTTCAATTACAAACATATGTAATTATTTTTGAATGCTGTACTGCACAACAGCTCAAACTGATTAAGTACCATTTTAAACATAATTTAACAATTAAGAAAAAGTAAGTTGAATGCAAGTTGTAGTGGTAGTACACTACACTACAACTTGCAGCAGCAATGGTCTATTTTGGAGAAGCAGA
This sequence comes from Chaenogobius annularis, assembly GCA_015082035.1. Classification (NCBI taxonomy): domain Eukaryota; kingdom Metazoa; phylum Chordata; class Actinopteri; order Gobiiformes; family Gobiidae; genus Chaenogobius; species Chaenogobius annularis. The sequence continues at coordinate 2,574,005 of BJKM01000019.1, read as the reverse complement.
AGTAGCTCTCCTGAATTAGTAATTATGATAACATTGACAGTAGTAAAAATCATCAAATTGTATGAAATTAGTGAAAGGAACATGTAGAGCTCATTCTGCTTTTCACAGAAAAGGAGAGTTTTCTCGCCAAAGAGAACAATGAAAAGCTAATTTATATCAAATTAATGTCGTACCATTGTCATCAAATCCATGTGTTATCTCGTGACCAATCACCATGCCAATCCCCCCATAGTTGAGTGACTTGGTCTGGCCTTTACTGAAGAATGGGGGCTGGAGGATCCCTGCAGGGAACACTAAAGCCCCACGACACACTGTTACTGCAGGCTTACAATCATGCTTAGGATCAACATTAGCATATATTACATACCTATTTGATTTTTACTAGAAGAATAAAAGGCATTTACAACAGCAGCTCCAGTTACCCACCTACGGAGAGCAGAGTATGGACGTTTGAGATTCAGTGTAAATCACAAAATTAACCTGTCGTAATAATAACCAGAGCTAATATTAGCATTCCTGCTGTTCTAGTGTGAGTGTGGGTGTTTGTGTGGGAGAAAGTACTACAACATTCCAGCAAACTCACAACATATCATTTTCTCTCTATCTTTTTAACCACAAGCACAGCCTTACTCTTCTTTGTTGACTTTGACTCTGAGTTTCCGTAGCCGTTTCTTCTGTGCAAATTCCAAGTTCTTTAAGATGTTTTCAAAGTACTCCTCTGCTCTGTAGTTGAGCTATAGCACGCGGACAAAGAAACAGAAGAGATTAGCCTCGATGAAAGCTCTCAACACCAAGTCATTTATTCTGCTGCAAAAAATATCACAATCCCTAAATCAAATAAGAGGTTTTATATTGCGCAGGTACTGTGAAGCATGTATACAGTTAGAATAATGGAAGTAAAAATATTCAAGATGCGGAGGGTCAAAGTGGAGACAAAATATAGTCATAAAGAAACACATTTGTTTTCACCATTTCCATCCATTACTGCCCTAGTTCAGGTCGGGACCACAGTGGCACGATACAAACATTTCAGACTTGATTTGATGCTAGTCTTTATACCGATTTTGATACCACAATAATAATACAATGATTTTGTCAGGCAATCTGAGACACAAGATCAGGTCCACAAGAATGAGACAAAACAAGATTTAGTTTTATTATACAGGATTGTCAAAAGTATCTAAACTTAGATACTAATCAATGCTAAAACGAGTGTCAAATCTATTTACTTTTAATTATTAATTTACCTTTATTTAAATGGAAAGTCCCACTGAGATGTAGAATCTCTTTTTCAAGAAAAAACTAGAAACTTATTAGGATATTTTAAGTATCAATACTGAAAAAAGATATATAGGACCAACTTTGACTTTTCCTTAGAATTATCTTTATCTTTATCCAAACTAGTATTAGACCACATGGTAACATAAAGAAAACTATTATTTTGTGTAAAAAATTACATTGAAAAGCAAGGACAATTGCTTTTCAGTTGTCTTTGTGGTATCGAAATTGGTAACGAGTATCGAGCCTATTCCTTAAAATAAAATAGCACAAGCAGTATAAGTGTTACTTGCACTCTCACACGCACATCTTTATACTCATTGTTGAGGAACTGATTGTCCATTATGTTTTCAGAATAACCAATCCTTTCCCGGATAGCTCTAGCCTGAAGAAAGGATGAAAAAAAACACAGATTTAAGTTTCCATGTACTAACTTAATGGAACTGAACTCAACATTAAGGATAAAGTAAACCTTTTCCTCAGCTGCTTTCTTGGTCTGGGTATCCATCCAGGTCAGGTCATCCAGATTGCTAATGAACACTTCTCGGATATCCTTAATCATCTCCTGCATCTGGGACCCACACAGATTAACACAGAAAAAACGTAATCAAATCAGCAGTTAAAAGCTGGAAGATGGCCCCATGCTTAACTATATAGTGGACTATATTTCGAAGTCTCCATAGTGTGGGCGTTTAGCGTTTTGCTAAGAGGGCTTGTGGAGAGTAACAAAGCCTGTTGGGAAAAGCTGTTGTGTAACGAAATGATGAAATGTGTCTCAAAGTTCTTTCTATGTTGAGGCAATTAAAGTAACTATTTTGTATTTAGCGTCTAAATCCTTTTCAAGTCAATGTTTTTATACAATACTACTTTTAAGGAATTGTTGAAGATTGTTGTTGTACACAGAGAGAAATACTGACGCCTTCATCATGGGATTTTGTTGTGCAAACTTGTCATGCATAATACATGACAAAAACAAGACACCAAAAAAAATCCTTAAATGCAGTGTAAAATGGAAAGAGGAAAGGTTGCATTTGCTGACAGATTGCCATAATGACGGCAGAGGCATTCCTCTGTCTCATCACATCAGTGAGGCTCACACTAACACACTGCAACACACTTGGACGCCAGGCCATGGGCAACCACAAGACCCAGGGAGGCCTCCTAGATCCAGAACTCGCAGGCTAAATCCACATGACTTATGATTATAACTTCATAAACATAAAACTATGCTTGTGGTAGTTGTTTTCTTGTAGCAGTGAGTATTGAGTTTATTATACATTTATTTTTAAGCATGAAGAGGTCTAAAGCACATACTAAATTCTTAGCATGTGTAAATGTATCTCACAGACATCATGTTTGAAATCTGAACCTAAAGTTGGCATGTAAAGTTTGCAGTGGCACTGCCAAGTTTTATAGGTCAGCCATCTTGCCACACTCCACATCAATGCTACTCCATGCAATCAAATCTCTTCCTCCACCTGGCATCTCCACCTGATCACCCACTGCCATTGATCGCAGATGGTACAGTATGCTGTTCACATTTCCTAACACATTTCTAGTCTTGCATTTTGGCCAGGTCCAAACTGCGCTTTACTTGTTTATGACCATGTCATGACAATTTTAAATCTTTTACTGGTGGATGCCTCGTGTGGTTTAAAAAGTTGTATTGTATCTCTGGATACTGTGAACGATTAAACTAGTTCAAAGCAAGGCAGACATTCTTGTTCCTTTGGCACCCATTATAATAATGGTGCACAAGTAGGACATGCACATGGTGCAGAAGTACAGTTTGCCTGCACTTTTCTTACTGTAATCTGTAGAAGATAACATTGAACAGAATGGTATTACATAGGTGCTTATTATGGCAGCTGGCTGCTCAACAATTAAGTTCTCTCTTTATTCCAACCTGTAGCCTGGAAGCTGGTACTAGCGCTCTACTTTCTTCCAAGTAGCTTCCCAAAGGGTTTAGGAATTATTATATTACGCAGAATCATTCAAATTTGATTCATCTCAGACCTATTACCATGGTAAATGTATACTTTAGATGCTTAACTTTCTGCACAATACATGGATAATGGTTAATGATTTATAGGCATGAAACTGAACCTCATCATCCTCATATAGACTATTTTTTGATCACATCTTCTTTCTGAAGAAAATGTGATCCAATGAAAACATCAGCGGCTATGTTCACATGCAGACCAAAAATCTCATCATTATCAGATTATTGAAATGTCACGTTTACATTTCCATCTGACGTGAGTTGTGATCAATGTGACTGTTCACACCTGTGCAGCTTTTCACAAGGAAATGATGCAGAAAAGGTCAAACTAATGTGGCAAAGACAAAAACGAAAGAAAAAGTAATGTGAAAAATGTAAATTGTTTGTTTAAAATGTATTGTACTTCGTTTTGCAAATACAACAATACTCTAAAAATTAATTCATTAACTGACACGGCATGATCAGATTTCTCTGGGTATCTGATCACAATAACATAATCTAATAATTATTGGGTTATCTGATTATTCGAGTTATCAGAATGTTTTTGGTTTTGTTTTTTCTGGCCATGTAAATGTACCACTGCTACCATCTGCTGCCATATGTGGTCCTCTAGTTCAGCTAAAGGCAAAAGAAAAGCTTGGCTTCTGGGAAATATTTAGGAAACAAAGGCATAAACTCTGAATTAAAAACATAAGCGATGCATTAGTCACTGTAATGCCATGGGTACATTTGTCAGAATGTCCCTAACGTACAAACAGTTATTTGTTTTTTTCCTTTATCTTCAAGTTTTTTACTGACCCCCTTTGGCTGGAGTTAATATTGTATTGCTCTACTGTAAAACAAACAAAGAAAAACAAACATCTCTTTCTACAACCATAAAGACAGAAATACGCTTTTAATTTTATTTAGCTTTATGTGTAATGTATATACAAACACAAAGTAAAATATCTGTCTCTGGTCCAACTGTCTGAGCTTGCATTTCTCTGGCTTATTATTCACTAGGTTAGCTTGTTTTTCATTATTCTAGGGCCAAAGAAAGGTTGCACCAGGAAACTCAACTAAACAAGTTTCTGTATTCCACGCATGCCCAGATTCATCTCCTGTGTGTTGTAATAAATATTTACTACTCCCGAAATCCGTGACATGAAGAAATATACATAAACAATGTTATAAATCCGCTCATAGACTAGGTGCTAGCTGCAGTTATGTGTCAGTTTTGCAGAGAAATGCACAAGTCCATTTGGCTCTATCAGAAATCCATATGGTAAAGCACAACAAGGTGATGATTTACACTGTGTAGCAGATGCATTCACACACACGTTAGGAGTCACGTGGACTATGGGACATTTATAACCACATGCATCCTGAGCAGAGAGCTGAGTAGGCATCATGGCGAGTGTAAAAACAGAAAGGAGGAAAAAGGGTGGTGCAAAGAGAAGAAGCATATAAACGAACAAAGCTATGATAATTATGGTTATATTAGGAACCTGATTAGAAGATTTCACTTCACAATTGTTATTAAAATTCTAATGGCTTTATCTGTCCTCAAATGCTTATTTGCACTTGCAACCAAAGGAACATATGCTATTATTGTACAGATAAAAAATAATAATAACAATAATAACAATAAGAATAATAAGAATAAATATTATTATTATTATTATTATTATTGTGATTATTATTATTAAAGCCGCATACAGCGATACAGGCCCTCGCCCCCTTGCGACTGCGGGGTATGAGCCAGCGCGAAGAGCACACCTCTAATCCCCCGCCTACATCACCCCTCCCTCACAAACAGTACCAACTTTATACTACTTCTTACAATATTTTCACGACCGCACGGTTCAAGATAGAGTTATGTCCCAATTGGCTTTTATGTTCAGTGTGATGTGATGTGGACTGTGCGAAATTTCAACTGTTTATGACAAAGTAAATGTTTTTATCCCATTCAAAATGCCTGTAAACCAAACTGCATGTAAGTCTATGGAAGTATTTGTCAGGTTGCCACGGTAACATGCTAGAGGTATGCCGTCATTGGCTTTTTTGCTTAGAATGGCAAGAAATGAAGATAAGTTTGGTATCTTAAGTTTGGGAGCAGGAGCACTCCCCTTTCAAGCCCCTTCCTGCGGCTACACTATTTAGGCATCCAGGTCATACAGGCCTTCGTGACTTCGTGCCCCTCCCTCCCAACCTTTTTTAATTGTTATTCTAATCTCCCAGATGGGGGTATCAAGGCCCGGGAGCCTACAGCCCTCATCACCAGAAGCCCCAAAACTGCATCCATTTCTGTACACTTGTGTTGTTCATGTTTCTCGTATGCCAATAAACACTTTGCATCGTGGCTGGTGTTGTGGTCCTTGCAGTATTTATTAGGTTGCCACGGTAACATGCTTGCAAATAGAAGTATGCCGTCATTGGCTTTTTTTGTTCAAAATGGCAAGAAGGACGTCTGTGCCAAATTTGTCAACATCAAAGTAAATTTTTTGACTTATTTCAAATGTTCAAGGGGGCGCTGTAGAGCCTGTAAAATATAGCTATATATATTGTACATCCGTGGATTCAGCTCACCATTTGGCACAAAACTTATGTTTGTGCTGTGAAAGGTGGGGTCATTCATGATATCATTTTTTACTTATCCTGAGATGAGGTATTTTTGTATCAAGTTTCATGAGGCTACGACGAAAAAGGTCCGTCATTGCCGTAATGTATTTTGAAATTTGAGGTGGCGCTAGCAAGTCATAAAGCGTCATATATTTTTTAAGACACCAAAAAAACAAATATTTCACCGATCTAGAATTTTGGGTTAAAAATTGTTTCGTTTTAGTTAACGTTTAGGGGGTCAAATAACGGAAACCCTTTTTTTTCCACATTTTTTTTTTTGCTATAAAAAATCGAGTTAGAGTTGTGCTCGGTCACAAATGAACCCGTCATAATTGTTTTCAGTTGTCTATGACAAAAAATAGTCTTTTATGAATTTTTAAAAATCTAATTTGGAGAGGGCGCTAGAGAGCCATTTCATTAGATAGCCACCACATTTGCATATAATTGCGTTCAGATTAGAAATCTTCACAAAAGCTAAAAATGGTAGGAGGAGATGCCAAAAGTACAACAAGGTGCACTTTTGTCAGCGCCTTGTTTGATCCATCATGGACAACTTCCTGTATGATTTATGGCATCATATTTTTACTGCGACTTTTTTTGGCTTCAGGCTCCCATTGGCCCCATGTTAATTATTTTTTGAGGTGGCGCTGCTGAGCCGTCTTTCAATATTTTTTCACGGGGTCTTCACTCAAAAGCTTGCTGACTTCTAATTTTTTTTTATATTTTTTACTCACGGGCATATTTGTCCTTGTTTACTACTCAATTTTTGCGTTTTTCAGGCCCCCGGATACAATTTTAATAAGTCCCTCGCCGGGACGATTCTCGTCCTTCGGCTTGGCCCTAAAAATAGCTCTTGGTCTTATAAGCTTTTATGAATGCTTGTACTGCAATTGCTTTGTAATTCTGAGAGCATAAACCTTATATAAGTGTTATAAGTGCATGGGGGTATCAAGAGTCTTTCATCTGGAAAATGTTACTGAGCATTTAATACAAAGTTTGTTTCAAGTTTTCTTTTCTCCTTGTTTCTGTTACTTTTATGATCAAACCAACTTAACAAAACCAGCACTTTAAAAAAAAATCTTCTACTAATCTTATTTTTAAATGGTTTTGTGTATTGTTTATATACTGGGTCATAGTTTTCTGTCAAGAAAAGTGTTTGGAATAGTGTAGCAGCTGGTAATGCTCTGATCCCAAGATCTTTCTTTTGGGACAACAAATCTAAACTCTTAAGACAGCCATTTATCAGAAAGGGAAATGATTCATTATGGATTGTATCCACACTGACCAGTTCCTTGCTTTTCTCGGAGAAGGCCTCTTGCACATATAATCGGCCCACCGCGTTCTCCAGGTTGTTGTTGACGTACAGAGCACACTGTCGCCACACGGCTGCCTCAGAGGTGGTGCCTGACAGAGCCTGTGGAGCAGGGGACAGAGCAGCCATTCAAAGCACTGATCTCAGGAGTGTTCTTTGTGATTGTAGCATCATTGTATGTTGAATGTGGAATGGCAACGAGTGTTAAGGATATGTCATTGTGTATTGTGTTCGGATCCACATTTTCATTTTATTAATCTGTTTTGCTGATTCTTGATAGAGGTTGGTGGTGCTTTTTTCCTGCAATTATGAGCCATTGCAAGAAAAAAACATGGCAGACAACCCTTTCAGGTTAATCCTTCAAGGCCACTTGGACAAGCTGTTAGTAGCCCAGGGACACATGTCCAGATTTGGGGCTAGGACTACCTTAGCTGGATGATTTTAATTATTGTGCATGTTTTGGGGTAGATGGAGAAAACCAGAGAGTCCAGAGGAAACCCAGACAACTCCACAGAGTGTGAAAAAACAATGTGAACCTTGATAAACTGAATACAATGTGAAATGTGGGGCCTAATCCAGAACAAGGCAAGGGACAGACAGGGATAAAACGTGTAAGGGACAGTAAGTAAGTAGTAGGAACTTGACTTGACCACAGTTCCTAAACGAAGTTGAAGCGGCCTCTGTGTATCGTTTATAGTGACACCTTTAGGCACACAGCTTGTACCTTTCGAAAGGCTTTTCTGGTGTCCCTGTACGCTCGGCTAAGGCCCACCACCATATTCATAGAAAAGCGCCACACCATGTAGTTCTGTAGATCCCTGTAAAATGAAGAATGTTCAAAGAAAACACTCACATAAAAGCAAAGATGTAGTGAACGGCAAAGACGAGCTGCTGTTTTTACAACATGCTGGGCACTCAAACCCCCACAAACTTCAAATTTTTAAAGGTAGTGGAAACTGATCTCACCGTTTGCTATATTTGTCAAGAAGAACGTTGAGTTTTCTGTAATAGTTTGGTGAATAGTTGATGATTTTCTCTGTATCAGGGACAGTGATGTTGACTGTGTTCATAATTTTTGCCGTGAAGTAAGTCCAGTTGAAGGTCTATGGAGGAAAAGACACAAATATTAGCTATATTATAAGGGAGTTGTACTTTGAGTGATTCATGCATGTTTAGCATAAAATCTCTACTTTAAAAGTTGGGAAATTAAAATATTGATGTGAAATTGTGTTTAATTTGACCTTTGATTCAACTGCAAGGGTGAAGTTGACGTTCATGTCTCCCAGCTCCATCTTGTTGTAAAGCAGCACAGGGTTGTTCCGGTCCTCTGGGGTGTCTGTAGCCTTAGAGAGTAGAAGGAAAAAGTGGGGGTTAGAAATCACAAATCCTGTCACAACATCACCCAACCTTTCCCCAGACACATCCATACATCTACACTGCGAGGTCCAGCACCAACAAACATATCAGTGGTCCCAGGAGGCTTCAGGTCTGTAAATGTCAAGTCTGTGAAGGTAGCAAATTCCCTATAAAAGCCAGCGGTGGAGTGGAGGTGAAGTGAAGCATGGCAGTAAGCAAGACAGACTCACGGAGACAAATGTGCAGCCTGGAAAACTACAGGTTTTCCCATAGCTGTTTGTGACGTGGAGTGTGGCAGTGGCTGGTTAATGACCATCCAGAGTGGAGCCACAAGACAGCTTTGTAATATACTTGGTCAATACAACCTAGAATTATTGGTATGACGTAGGAAGGACATAACGCCCAACCTTTACTTGAATTTCAAACTTAAAAGATTCTAGTAACTGTTCTGGTGTTCAACGGTATAGGATTAAAGGACAAATATGATGCATTATTTGTATTGTCATTGGCTTTTAGCATGCTCTTGAGTACCTTTAAGTAGGATTCATGTTTTAGAACTAAAAACAAGATGATGTAGCATTTCCCATGCAGGAATTTACTTTGGGCTAAATAAACTAGCTTTCCTCCATGTAATGCTCAGAACAATAAAAAATGTTTATGCTCCAAGAGCAGAGTTTGAGTTCTTGGAGTCTGACGTATACATAAAAAATCTGGGAAATTCAGAATGGAGTGTTTCGAAAACTTGGAGGGGGGAAGACTTTCAAAGCTGGATTCATCATACTATCGTGAATGAAGCTAAAACTCTGGGTAACACCCTGAATTATTTGAATGCAAGATTTAATGCCAGGTCATTAAACACTTAAAGCAAAGCAATGACATCTCCATGGAGAGGAGTAAGTGGCAGACCCTCCACCAGCGGAGTTTAAATTAGACACTAAAAAGGCACCAAAATGAGTAAAATGTGAAAGCTTTTTGTTAACTCTACTTCCTGAAGGTTTCTTGTGTTTGCTTACGTTGGCAATGTCTTTTTCCAAGTCGAACACTCGTGTCACCTCCTCCCTGATACTGGTTTCATTGATGGGCAATCCCCGGTCCATGCGTATGAGCATCGCCAGGTCAATCATGAACTGTTCGTATGCCCGACACGCCTGTCAGTCAAACGTAGACATAGAATTCATTAGTAAGTCCATTACATCAATGCACTTACACCACCGCAGTAAAAGAGGTGTTTACATTATAAGGTTCAAGGGAATTTATATTAATCGAGGAAAGATGGCTGCTCGATTCACAGACATATGGACCATTTTAACACAAGACTTTATCTCAAATTTAATCATCCCTTATCAGCTTGGCAGACATTTATACGTTGCACATGGAGAGACACATGTTGCATGCACTTTTAGGAGTGCACTAAAGACACACATTAACTCAGGTACTGCTGTTTTAAGTGACACCCCCTTCGCTCTGTAGTGCATTAAGTTTCCAGGAAAAAGCTCCAGGGGACGTGAAACAGAGACTCCGTGGCACGCACCCAAATGAACACATGCAGCTGTTTTGGAAGTATGTCAGGTCAAGCCACACTCACACGTGTGGGTATATTTTATGTTTGCCTTGTGTACAGTACAAGTGAGCTCACCTCTGCGTAAGGCCCACTGCAGGAGTAATAGTCTCGAGACAGGAGGCCGAGACTGGACTGCTGGTCAAACTGGCAACAAATATGGAAATAAAAAATATATGACATTTGCAATGCTATATTTGAGCAATTCACAGCAAAAAGTAGGATAATTCATGTGTGAAATGTCAATAAAAATCATTTACAAGAAAAAAAAAAAGTATGATCCAATTAAAAGTTTGCTTTAAATGAAAAATGGCAGCTTTTCAATAAACTTTTAGTGTATAATAATATCGCTGACAAACATTGCATTCACATTTTACATTATGATTCAACTTTGCAAATTGTCCGTTTGTTTAAGCCGGTTGGTCTGTAAAAGGAGAACATCTCGCTGCAGTTGCACACCTACATGAATGATGTGTGAATTGGAATCTCTGTCATCGGTGCCAACAAAAAAGTTCACCAAAAGTTGAGTCTCGTATTTCTCATTGAGTTTAGCAATAACATCCTCCAGTCTCCAAGTTGCACCTGTCGGCAAAAGAAGTGAGACAAGACAACACGATAAGAACACAACAACTATTCATTGTGGAATATCGATGGCTTTAGAGAATATATTACCATAACTTGTGTCCCAATTGTCCAGAGCCATTGGCCATTCAAACACATCAGGCAGCATTTCCAACAATGGTAAGCCTCCCCTGTGTTCTATCAGACCTTAAAAAAACAAGAGGATACGAAGTTAGTAGTTATTCTTGGAATATAACTGTTTTACACCTGTACTTTTTTCATTTCATTACTAAAGTGATCCTTGGGTCAAGTAAAGTTTGAGTTTACATCGCACAATGGCTCACTTTCATTGGTGCAGGACTTGTAGAGGGTCTTGGCCTTGGTGAGTGCAGCAGCCTCATCCTCAACGCTCTGTTCAAGGACACCTACAGGGGAAGAAAAAAATATGATGATACTACACACACGCAACATGATGACAAGGGCCATGGTTCCATATATATATAAATATACCCTATATAAATCCCTTCTCACCCTCCACAGGTGGTCTCACCCCTTTTTCTAAGCTTGGGTCCTCTACCAGAGGCCTGGGAGCTTGAGGGTTCTGCGCAATATCTTTGCTGTTCCTAGTACTGCACTTTTCTGGACTGAGATGTCTGATGTTTTTCCAGGGATCTGTTGTAGCCACTCCTCCAGTTTGGGGGTCACTGCCGCGAGTGCGCCGATGACCACAGGCACCACTTTGGCCTTCACACACATATATACATATATATGGCCTTTAAGTGAGATACCTTTTGGCAAGCAATCTTTAACATTGATTCAGAATCGTTTTAATGAACTCCATGGGTCAACAATTATGACATGTCCAACGAATGGGCCAGCTCTCATTAACACTACTCTCTGTGGGTATCATGTTTGTACTTGTGTGGCAGTTTTCCAATGTCACTAAGTCCATCAGCTAACTCCCAAAGGTCAAACTCTTACAAATGCCCTTTTCAGTAAGAAAAGCACTTGCTGATAAATGGACCAGAACACAGGGATACACAACAACATTGTTAGGCAAGGAGTGTCCATGCACTTTGTTCAAAGGCCACCTCAGGCCTCTGCCCAGTGTAGGAGTGAGGCTCCTCTGTTCTCATGATGCGGATGATTAAAATGATCTTGTTTAGGTCTGATCTAACATATTGTATTGATGAAACAAGTCAAGTCAAGGTTCGGTCTAAATAATAAATATGTAGCACTTGAAAACAATGGTGAACTTTATGTTTTGTTGTAGTTTTAACAACATCCTCAGGTACATTGCCTTAGGCCACATGTGTCCTCCAGCCAGCTAATCAGACTCAGGCGGGTGTGAGAGGGTTAACATGCAGTTTTGTGAAGTAAATTCATAGTCACAATATTACAACACAACTGCATAACTGTAGTTTACTGACTTTGAAACGAACATAAAGCGGTTTTAATCCCAAGTCATATTCTTTACACTATAATATAACGTGAAAGTAATCTAAGTATTCAGAATACAGTACTTTGACCAGACCATGTGATGGAATATTTTACAAACTACATTTTACTGCAGTATTCTGACCATCACTAGTAACATGCTACGTACTAGATGTACTGTGTTTTGAAAATAATAGGAAAGTGCTGCCTGGTGGTCGAGTGGTTAAGTAATGCACAGCACATGTATGCCAGGCTCCTAGTGTAGCTGTCCGCAGTGTTGCTAGTTCAATTCCTGATTACGACATTTACTGCATTTCTTCCCTTGTCTCTCATCCCCCATTTCACTCTATACTTTCCTGTCAATAAAGCCTACGGGCAACTAAATCTAAAAAAAAAGGAAATAAGAGGAAAACTATGACGTGACCTTAAAAAAATGCCCTCTGAGATTTTACCATTCTTCATCATTGACAAATGTGCACTTGGAAGAACATGGATGCATGCAAATAAAAAATTATAATCTAGCCCGAAAGTGAAATGAAAATTGGGCTATTGGCTGATTATTGTTATCCACTAGGAACCTTGACAAGGCTGCTTCAAAATTGTACAGAACCGTAAAATGTAGTACTGTTTTAATACTGTTGTCGAATGTACAAGAATGAGGTGAATAATGGTCAAAATGTATTTTTTAAAAGGTAAATTCTCATGGTCGTGGGTTTTTTCTACAACACCATCTACAACAACACAGAAGCAGCTTAACTTGGCCTATTAGAGCCGTATATTGAGTAACAACAGAATTAGAGTTCAACAGTTTACTTGGTTCCAACTACAACAGCAAAAAGCAGGTTACGGAGGGCTTTAACGTTATCCCTTTGTAATCTGGCCTGTTTATGGTCTAGTGGCACAGCAATAATTCATTAAGCCAAAGTCAAACGTGATGATTAAACTAGTCAATAAAAGTGTACAAAAAACAAATTAGCTTGGACATTTTCTTCACGCTCTGCAGTTCAGACTCCATATCCCACCTCATTATACAGCACAAAGGTTTTGTCATGTATCAAGTTTAAAGACAGCATTATAAATTATCTATGGCACACTGTAAATCAGTATAACGTTAAGTGCTGGCTATGGACTTCCTGTACATGCAAACTGTACATTTGAGTTAACTGCTTTGGCTGCGCTCTGTGAACATAAAGAAGAAACAGAACGCTTTTCCAATATATGGTCTATAAAAATCTATTCCATTATAAAGTAATCTGCATTTCTATGACACATTTGCACTATTGCATTTATGAAAAATGTGAAATGGATTATGTGTATTGAGAACATGTGTTTGCAAATAGAAAAACTTAAAAAAATGTCTTGTAGCTTGCAGCATTTTTACATTTCCTAACAAAACATCACCACCTGGGGTCCTCTCTGCCCTTCCAGCCAATATCCTCTGGCCCCCCTGGAAGATATTAAGAAATACAGACTGATGCACACAATAGAACTTGAAACTTACCAAACAAACTTGCATAATGCATAAATATTTTCTTAATCTTTATTTAGTCAAGAGAGTTCCATTTAGACACAAGATATCAAGAATGACATTAATATGTTGTTGTGCAATATAGCCCCTCTTATTTTGGCTGTCGATTACTATCCTGAACGAATGAGGGATTACACCGACCTGTCATTACAAGACCAAATTGCTTTGATTTGAAAAAATAGTTGGGTTTTCTTAAGAAACTTCACATACACAGTAGGCTATGTTCTTTACAAAACTGCACAATTGTCTTTTTCGATTTTGCACTGTTCAATGAAAATTAGCTTCACATGGAGTGTACTCAGAGCAGGGTTATCTAGAGTAATTTTTTCAAGAGCCTGTAATTTATCATAGAAAAGTAGATTTATCTGAGGTTTTGAGGTTTCACGACACCATATTTTATGCAGTTTTACAAGATGTTAGTGTCACATGTTATCGCCATGTGGTATTATTATTGCTCAGTGCGTAAGTGGAGCTTGGTGTGGTCTTGCGAAGTCCTGCACCTTTAAAACTCGTGACTCGCTCATCCTGGTTTGTCTCTTTCTAATTTTCTTTAATCTACAATGGATCATACATCTGTCCTGATCAAACACACACATACACCCCTGACTTTGCAGACATTCACGCTTTGTCAAGATCGTCCATGAAACTGGTTAGTTTATTTAACTTTGTATTTGATGTTTGATGTATTTTCTGTTGTGGCTTGGTGTCGGGTTATGATATAGTTACTAAGGTTAAACTGGTGGTGGAAATATAAAGTACTTCTCAAGATAATGCAGACCAAGTGACCTGGAGGGCTTACGGGCCAAGAAAAAAATGGTCTGAGGGCCACATTTGGCCCTTGGGCTATACTTTGGACACCTATTGAGAATTTGACTTTGCAGAAAAGAAAGGTTGTAAATTGTGTCAAAAGCCTAGTGGGTAGCATGCTTTATTTGAAGTGATTTGAGCAGTAATTGAAATAAATCCACGAAACAGAGAAGCAGAAATATTCTCCTTCAAAAAAAAAACTAAACACTTATTTTGACACGACATTATTCAATTTAACATAGCACTAGTGGACTGTTGCACCTGCTGCTGTATTAAGTTATGATAAAGTCATCTCCTGCTGAGGCTACATTGGGAGATATATGCTCGAGTCTGGCATATCTAACTTCAGAATCAATGCGGGGACCAGGGTAAGATTAAATTACATAGAGAGTCGACAGAAAACTCTCCCCTGAGTCTGCACAGGTATAATTCACTTCACACACACTTGGCATCAAACCAGACACAAGAAGATCACACTCACAGCAGGGCTGAAAGATTTACATGGAAGTACCATTTACCCACATGATCGCGCAGTATTGTCCTAAGTAAGTAGGGATGTCAAACTAAATAAATACATACAGTATATACTAACTAACTAACTATATATAACTTTTTGACCTTCCCTGAATAGTTTTGTATGATCTTGATCTATATTAGAACCATGAGGTAGAATTCAATACAGAAACTACTAATATTTAATGTTGGATAAAAGAGTGCATTAGGCGTCTTTATTCGCACCCTTTATTCGAATCAAACATCAGAACATGCACACAATAATTGAAAACAGACATAATGCATAAGAGACATTTTGATATGATAGTTTTGATATCAAAATTAGTCATATCAAGCCTTTTCCTTGGTTTCATAATTGGGTTTGAAATTCTATTGGCAATATAGGGATCAATAATAACAGTGAAGAAATCAAGGGGACTATGGAAAATAGTTTTATTATTTAAACAACTATAAAAAAAAAATTTAATTATAATAATTTGGGGATAATTGTAGTTTGTTGTCATTTGTCATTGTAAATTGCCATTTTTTAATATATATACATTAATTGTACAAATCCTCCAAAAGCTTGCAGTATTTCCCTGCCTCCTTTTATTGTTATGCATGTTTGATTTTTTTGGATCTCATTTTCTCATTTTCAGCCGAACTCATTTAATCTTAATGAGGGCCTCAGAAAGGACCCTTGCCGGGTGCTTCCTGCCAAAGGGCACCGATGGTGTGTGTGATTGGATTAGTGACAGCCTGCTGCGAATGTTTAACCACAGCTAAGGCCTACCTCTCCTCTCACATCTAGTATTTGAGAGTGGATTTTGTACCACCTGACGCTTGGTTGAGACATCACATCAATTGGAGGCAAAGCACTCAGCGTGATACAGAATCAGAACTCAAGTTCCTCTTTTTGGTTTTGCCAATTTTATCCTTCACTGCCTGTCCAGACATTTTGTGCACTGTGGGATGTGATACACAGCTTTCTTCTATTATTGCTAAGGGCTTTCAGAGTACATCAGATTTGAAAACAAATATATTGAGTTGAAACTCTTAGTGAGTGTTTTGTAGTTTTTCTATATTCTGACATTAACTTTATCACACTCACAACAACAACAGCTGTCTCCTTCCACAGTGGTTTATAAGTTATTTTTGCAGAGGTTTACAACTAGGACCCCTACTTCTACCTTATCTGAGGCCACCAAAAGGATTATATTGTTAGTGACTTAGTGGTAATTTCGATTAGTGTACCTACTGTAGTTTTACACATAGAAATCTAACTTTCATTAGATTATATATAAAATTAGCCTTGGGAAAACTGCACCAATTTCATGCTCATGGTGGCAAGGACAGGCTGCAGTCCAACAGATTTGTTGTTGGACTGATGTCGTTGTTTTTATCTTCAAGAACAACATGGGGACCATTCACAGCTTATGAACAGTGCTCCATAATACAGGCAGACACTTTTGCACACTCTACGACCACCCAAAGTGTGCAATGCAAACCTACACACACCACTATAGTAAAACGAAAGAATGCATTGAGAGTAACAGTTTTATTAATAGTGTTAAGCATAAAAATGTACAAGGACAGATCAGCGGTGGATGTCCCAGGGACGTCCGAAAACATATTAAATTCAGGATTTTTATTCATTTTATTTGTGTTGGCGTGGACAATCTCACTTAATATTAATACTATTACATTTGGCCATGGATTTCTGTTTTGATATCTTCATAACATCTCTTGAAGTATGATTTTCAAAGTTTCTATGAGGAAAGCAAAGTCAACTATCTGTTTTGTTTGTGTCCTCATGGTGTGTCTTTTGATGTAACAAGCCAGAAAAAAAAGGCAGGTCTAAAATGCATATCCCTGTGTACTCTGCAGATGGCTACCACATACTGTTTCACATTTCCTGACCCATCCTCAAAGCGTCTCTCAATTTCACATTGTTCTTTGTCTTCAGATGTTCCCTCCTGTCTCACCTCAAACACACATTTACAGACTGTACCCGCATTCTGAACACTGTGGCTTTGTGTTTGAATTTGACTGCACTTTGAGCTGGCTCCGTTCATTATTGTTTCTGTGGTTACCCTGGTTAAATTAATCAGTTGCGTGTAAATTCCGGTCTGCTTTGTCGCAAAGCTGTTGCGTTTTGGTGCGCTCAACCATGTCGGGCTTTTTTCAAGATGCCTCTCAGACTTTCCAAAAATTTGTATCGACGATATCCATAGAATTGTGAACATTTTCTCCTGTAAGAGCTGAAAACACAGTTACTGGTAAGTATGAAACAGCTGCTAAATAGATTTGATTTGTACCTGACATTTTAAAAAAAAGAAAGTCACGTAAACCCTTGTAGAAAACCAGATAAACAACAGGAACACTGCAGGTATGCTAGCTTCCTTTCCTTAAATAAGTTCCTCAAACAAGCCAGCTCTGCACAAACAGAGAAACTGGTTTACATTTTTCAATTTGCCATATTAAGTTAATTCGAGACAAAACAGTAGCTCCATAGACAATAATTAGCCTAAAAAAGCAAATAAACACGTTTTGTTAGTTGTGCTGCCCCTATTCGCTTGATGCCAGACATGTGACCTCTGCGCCACCCGCAGCCATCTTCTTGTCCTAATGTAAACAAATGGAAGAAAGGAAAGCTGCATAAACTACTCTAATATCAGAATAGTACTAATCTTTACCTTCAGCTGTGGTGCTGAAATAATAACAAATTGCATCATACAGAAGTACAGCTCTTATTTAAAACACATTTTTGGCTTTGTTGCAGCCTTTGGCTTTGTTGCATAATTGACATTATGCATAAAATGCCAATGTCAATGATTATCAAAATGATCAAACAAGAGTCTAAGAAATCTTCTAGCAACTGAAACATGGCTTGTAAGAGACTGAAACTTTGGTAATAGTGCTACAAGTGTTTATTACATTTTTAGGTGAGTTTGAGCTTTTAATGCTTACTTTGATGAAGGTCTTTGCTAGTTTAACGACTGTGTGCCATCATAGGAAATTTGTTCAGAAGCCCCTTTATCTGCACTGACTGCCCTGTGAGAGGTTAGCTGGAAAAAACTACACATTTCACCCAACATTTGTGAACCATTTTTGCTTTTATAAAAAGGCAGAGTAGAAAGAGTAAACACTTGTTGCTTCTCGAAGAAATATGTCGCCGACCAGCCACAATTAATTATATTATTGATATGTGACGTACTTTGACAAAACCGATTCTGCCGCTCATTTGGCGGAGACATTTTGGATTGAAATAATGCATAAGCTCTATTTGAATAACATAAATATTTGTTCATTTGATGCACATTTTACTCCTAAATTCATATGCAGTGTCTTAGATGTTGCACCTGATCTTAACTTCTCTCTCCTCATTATGATTCATTTACGGCTTTTTCACAGCGTCGAGAGAAACTATGCGAAGCATTTACAAGTCGCTGCAAACCTACAGACATTTACACACAGTTGTCTTTATTGCCCGCCTCATATAGTGCTCAGGCATCCAGGTGTTTGGGCCCTCCAGCTGTTGACAGGAAGAGGATCTGTCCATCAGAGTCCAGTGCTATCATGGCCCCCGGTTCAAGGGTGACGTGTTAGAGCAATGCAAGTGGACGCCTGGCTGACCCCTTGACGCATGACAGCTGAAAAATGAAACTAGGAATTTGAACTACAGTCAGAGTTTACACTCAGCTTGCTTTCTGGTTCAGCTGTAACTGTTTTGTTTCACTGGTTGCGACATCACTGCTGATTCAGATACTTTGAGGAAATTAGATAATGCAGGTTTTTAAAGAGCGTTTATGTTCAAATAGTGATACTTTTTCAGTAAATCACAATGTATCCTTTGACTGAATGTAACTAGAATCTGTACTTGACATTTTTTCCATAATAGGTCCTGTTCACGCACTAGAATTTACAATAAATATCCACAAATGTTACCATTATTTTTTAGGGACTGGCTCCACAAACTTGTTAATCGTATTGCTTAAATTTCTTTTTACTGGAGTTGAATAATGTCACCAGTTTCTGAAGCTATAATGAAAATAATTTATACTGACTGAGAGGACACTGAGCTTCATGCCATTTTTTTGTTTCATGTGAATAGGTCCAGTTATTACAGATATATTAACCAAAAAAACAGGTTTTTAAAAAATCTGCAATTTTACAGTTAAACAGCAAATTGTGAACTGTCCGTCAGCTCATTTAAACTTTCAAAATTCATGGTAGCAAAAAAATGTTTTGTCAAATGCTGCTGTTTACAATATTACTACTCGCTGTGGTTGTAAATAGTAGCTGTAGCTTGTCGTTAAAAAAAAATTGTTGTGGCTGTAGAAATATTTAGTCGTATACTCATTTTCTTCCATTTGTAGAATTATTCATAACATTACTTGGAGTATTGAAATAGAAATATACATCTCTGCTTAAATCATAAATAAATCAACTGAACCAAGACTCCAGCAAAAGCAATATGTCTCAAAATGCCGACACAAGCCTGAATTCTTCGACAGGTAGCAAATATCACTGAAGGGCAAAGCAGCACAAAATCAACAATGGCAAACGATACCGCACACTTGCACACGGACCTGCTATGTACGTAAAAGCAGTAGCCGTAACAGAATACCTAAAATGATCGCGGGTTGAGCAATGTTGACTTTACTTTTTCCTCCTGTGTGTGAGTTTTATGGCCAACGCAGTCGAGATCGAGACCACAGAACAGGAGCAAGGGTGGACCTGAAAGATCTATACCTTTCTGTGAAAAATCAAACTACAATCTCACCAGTGGAGGATGAAAATTTCAATAACACACTAATATAATTACCATGACCAAAACGGCTGCGGAATTCAGCTGGATATATTTATCAAAATCTGTTCGCACGTCAGATCGAGATAAATTGTGGATGTCATCAGTGTTCCGAAAAGGGAGGAGAGGAGAACGAGGGCCAGTCTTTTTGAGATAAAGTTCAACTAGTACGAGTTATCGGTGCACAGGAGCAGACAGGCTGCACTTTCAACCCGTAGTTCTTTCACTCACTTTGAGGATAAGGCTCTGTGTCCTGTTCCTGCCTGAATAATACGCTCCATCCCTAAGCCCATCTGTGCTGACATTGTAACAGCGGAACTCTATAGATAAGAAAAAGGTGGGAGAATACAGTTACCTAAAAAAAGGTACAACAGAAAGGTACAAAATAAGAACATATAGTAGCCAATTTAACTTAAGTAATTCTACAATAAGTGAAAAACTAAATCAACTACTTAAAGGTACACAGTGTAACTTTTCTGGTGGAGGGTTCACTTGCTTGTCAACATGAAAATGCAATAAATAAATGCAACTTGCAACTTGCATTTATTCAATTATCAAGTCCCAAACAATCCTTTAAAAACATGCTTTCATACTGTGTGCTCGCTCGCCTCTCAACAGATCTGACCGGTAAAATCCTGATACGTTTTCTGCCATACTGTGGAACATGCAAGAAAAGCAATAACATCAAGCAGCTGGAAACCCTCAATCATAAAAGTTACATAGTACACCTTTAAGCCGTAATACTGCACACTACAATTACTACTACACAGAGGAATGAGATTGTGATGTGAATTTAATAAACCAACCTCAAAAATGGAGTTGTGTCAAAGTTATTTTGCACTTCTGATACAAACCAACATTTGTTTATCTTCAATGTCTCTAGGGTGGAAGTGGGCCACAAATAGAAAAAGATCAAGTATCTCCTTAAATACATTTGCAATTGATGTTCTCCACTTGCCATTTGGCCACATACAGCATTAATGACCACTATGTCGACAAACTTGGCTCACATGGCAGAGCTGCAGCCAAACTCTAGTGACATCTGGAATATCTATAGACCCCAGTCTCAGACGGACCATCCTCTTAAACTCTAATTTGAGAGAGTCGAGCTGTCTTCTTAGGAAGCTACACTGCACGCTAAAAACCCTTCCACTTCTAAACCAATAATACAGTAATAGCAAATATACTAATGTATTACAGCCATTGAGTTGCGTCTGACCTTTCAGGATGACCTCCAGCTCATCCCGCAAGATATCGAAGGTGCTGTATCTTGATGTGCTTTCTGGGATAACATTCTTCTTTAACCAGCCACCACAGGCATACTGGTAGAAGTTGTCACACGGGTCCACTGTCGCATCCATGTTTTCTAGCAGCCGTGAAGCTGAATGAAAAGAAAAAATACATTGTTAAAATGAACTGCTACAGTCTTGAGTGAAGATATTGGTCTCAAGGACTGTCCGATTTTGCATGATTAAGTTTAATTTGATCATATATTGTGCTAAAATGAATGTTTACCGCTCACCTATAATGAGTGTTTACCTCTGTCATTAACATTTGAACACTCTTGAGAATCATAGCTATATTGTTAGCAGAACGTGGATTTCTGGGTTGATCCTCATGACAACTCTGATCAAATTCAAATCATTAGCGGTTGGACCTCAGGAAAAGGCCGGAGGGGAAGAAGTAGTAACATCAAATTTGTATTTTGACTTGCACAGTTGGCAAAATGTTGAAGAAATTCAACCTCAACTGTAAATGTACATTACGATCTTGCCAGGTGTTTCATAAAAGGTCAGCTCTCTAAGTGATCTAAATACGCAGTCATTTTAAGTGAGTGAAAGAGTAAAATAGCAGTAATTGGTCTGTGCAAGGCATCGCTGCGGGAGGTGTGTTAACTTTTCAGGGCTGCAATTAAATTACATAAGGCAGCCCAGAGATCTCCTGTGACAAGGCTGTCTGTCAAACCTGACTGAACTAGGACAGCGCTCCTTCCAAACTCTGGGGAAATTAATTGGCATATGTTGTCAGAGAATCAACTCTAATTGACTAAAGTACTAATGAGCTAGTCTTCTATGAAAGCCTGAAAGGAGTATGTGTAATTTAAATATTCCAGGGAAATATACCGCCATTGGCGACTTCGACTGACATCTAGTATATAGTGGTGGTGGTCATCCAAGCAGTGCAGCAGAATTGTTTTATTCCCCGTAGAGACTGAAGGCCCTTAGATGAAAGGTCTGTAGATTTTTATGGTATCTGGCTAAATAAAAAACATACTTGAGTTTAATAGATCATTTAAACTGCTTGAATTAAAACAAAATAAAACTGTGATGCTAACCGGCCACACCCATTCAAAGACAATGCCGTTTTCAGACTCATTTGGGACAAACCTGAACACTACCCCACGATGCAGCACTGGTGACTATTTTTATTCAGCTATGGCATATTTACAAATGATGGGTTTTTCTCCTTCTCCCTCAACACATCTTAAGTCCCAGGCCATTGGCAGCATTCAAATCCTGCCATCCCGCCCCTCTCTGGAAACACCAAAGCCTTTCAAACTGAAACAATAAAAACAGACAAACGCGAGGCTTACCTGATTGTGTGCAGTCTGCAGTAGTGCATATCTCATCTGAAGGAGAACACAAAAGAAACCATTACTGTCAGAGTTTTAGCACCACTCCTGTCCTTCTTGTTGTGGCGTTCTTTGTTTTTGCTCACACTCTGTTAACAGGCGCCAAGTGCTGCTTCTTCATCTCCGGGAATAATTAAGGTGTTAAAGAGTATATTAAACACAAGCTGGAATGGGCACATACCCCAGAGTAAACTGTGAGAACACCTCTGATAGCGTGTGGCTGCACATGACATCCATATTACTGTGCCCACTCGAGTAAAATCGTCCGCTCATTAAGGGCTGTTAATATCCCTGACAGACAGAGCAAACATTAGCACAGTACATGAACAGAGTGATTTTCCCATGTGTAATTGCAGCTAATTACATTGACCTTTGCATGTTCTTCCAGTGCGCCTAGTAATATCTGTGTATTATCAACAGCAGGCTTTGTTTATTTCATGTATATTAATGCTGCCTTTGTTGATTGCAGTTACTTTGAATTAGCCATTTCTGCTTTGTACTGCCACTATAATACTACTCCAACGATGACCATCACTAATGTAAATCATTCACTCTAAATTAGATAACAATTTGTTGTCATTACACAGGTACAAGTAAAATGCAGTTTACAATGTAACTAGTCCAATGAACCATGTGGCAAATGAAGAATGTACAATATGATAAAATAACGCTTAGCTTTTATGTATATTATACTTTTACGCTTTGCTGCTTCTACTATTACCTACTACCTACTACTAAGCAGTGGTGGAAGAAGCACTGTTTTTTGTCACTTAATAAAAATTGCAGATACAGGAGAAAATAAATGCTTAAGTACAAATATTACATAAAACAACCTACTTAAGTAAAATGTACTGAAGTACCCATTCAAAAACGTACATTTAGAATAAAAAGTAGTATTTCACACACATTTGAAACGTATAAAGAATTGTGCTGATTTCAGTCAACAGAGGCGACTAAATCAATAACAAATTGTTCCTGTTTAGTTTTATTTATATGTTTGCTCAAAGTTTTTGAAGTCAAAACCTTCAGGTAGGATGTCAACATAAACATGCTTAAGAAAATAAGGAAAAACTACTTTTCCAGTCCAGTTTAAAAATGTTAGGTAGAAAGTGCAGATACCTGCTCTGAAATGTAGTGAAGTACATGTAAAAAGTATCAGAATTACAGTACTTTCCACCACTGCAAATATGTAACTTCAGTTAAAGGTGTATTTTGGAGCAATAAAAACATCTGTGAAAACAAATGCAAGATAGACCAGATAGTTTCATACTGTGGAACATGTAAGCAAAGCAATAAAATCTCCATAGAGACAAGCAGGAGGCAGACCCCCTACCTCAAAAGTTGCATAGTGCACCTTTAAGTAAATCTATGTTGTTCAGGCTTTCTTTATGTGTATGGCTCGTATAAACCGTATATTAACAGATTTTAGCATCAACCTAACCAGTCTTTTACACTTTGTAGGAGCAGATGAGTTACGCTCATATGATGTGAGTGAAAAGTGTTTCCTGTGGTGAGTGGCAGGAGGTTTCGGAGGAGTCCTGTTCGATTTTATGGCTTGCATTTTCAAACACCCATTTGTCATAATAAGCACTGACATTTAGAGCAGCCGCACACATTCTTTCATACATTAAGCCCAAGTCAAAGATGTGTGAAAACAGCACTTTGAGGGACGTGCCGTCATAAAAAGTGAAAAACACAAAAGGACCTTTGCACTTTTGCATTTTTCCTGGCTGGTTCAGTGGCTGCACATTTGCACTGCTTTGACAGTGATCCCATGTCTTGTCTCAGATTTACAATAGTATCACCTACACCTCAGCCGGAGGAGATCAAGGGAATATTTGAAAATCAGTTTTAAAACCATAATTTAAGTTAACTTTTACTTGTTTTTGTGTTGCAGTAATAAAGTTGCAGTAATAAAAGTTGCAGTAATCCAAGTACCAGCAGTTATGCGTAAACTTTACATTGTTTGTGGGGAAATTCACTTCATAATTCACTAATAATAGAGGTGGGAAATTACATTACAGCATTCTGAATTTTAAAAGTGATTGGCAAAAATGCATGAGAGCCAAAGGTAAGTAATGAGTGAAAGCTCAAAACACAAGTAAAATGTGAAAAGCTGCTGCAGTCTAACAAAATATTTAAAGGACTACAACTCTGTTAAATATTTAGTTTGTATCTGACTTCTAAAAAAAGAAAATCAAGTAAACAGTTGCAGAAAACCAGATAAACTTCAGGAATACTGCAGCTATGCTCACGTTTATCACTGATAGACTTTCTGATCACACACAGTTGAACTGATTATCTTTCTCTCCTTAAATAAGATGTTTCTGAGTCATTTTATTGAGGAAAATGATTGTGTCCTAAATCTCCAACTGCTGTTTGCAAGCTAGCTAACTCTGCCCAATAGGAGCAACAACAGAGAAACTACTTTCAGGTTTCAATTTGCAAAAAAGCAAAGAAAAACTATCCATGATTCTGCCACTCAGTCGGAATATTAAGGAACACTTTTTGAGAATGTTAGTGCATGACTCTTGAGATTAGCACTCACCATTCTTGTGCGTTGCAAAGAGTATGATGAGAGACACAATGACTATGAATAGCAGTGACACAATAGTAGTGAGTCCGATTTCCAGAGAGGTCCAGCGCTGCTTCTTGGCCAATTTGGGGGGGTTGTTCTCAGTCATCTTCAGCTCTGCTCTGTCTGTGGCCAGCTGTGTGAACTCACCTGGGGCACAACAAAACATTTTTATTCAGTTTGTTTGGAGTGGAGTCATCACTGATTCAAACCCAGATGATGAGAAGGTCGGTGAACTGCTACACTGTAAAAGGATTGGAATGAATGCAGGGGTTGTCTGTAATGAGGTATTGACAGTCAGTTTTACATCTGGAGCTACAGCTTAGGCCAAAAACAATCTCACTTAGCTTGTTTATATTTGTGCCTCTTTTGAAATGCCATCTGGTGGAGAACAGTAATTTTATCATAAAATACATGCATCTTTCCAAGTATCATCTTTAACTGATTAAAACACACAAAAGCAGAGGAAAAAATAGAAAAGCAAAAAAGATTTAGAAGTAATTTCCTCCAAAAACAGACTTTAAGATATGTATAACAGACTACAACAGATCTCAACAGACAGGAACAAAACATACTTGGCTGCAACATGATAAGATCAGAGACAAAACAGGACAGAATCTTAAATAGTGAAGAAAAAAAGGATCCATTTAAAAATTATCCAGTCAAATTCTACTTAGGCACTTATTTCATCCCAATAAACAGTATAGTAACAGTTTCACCTTGAATGTCACCTTGCTAAATCACCACAAAGTTTATCTCTATGAGATGTTGTGGAAAAAATTACAGCCACATAATAAACGTGAATTACAGTTTGACGACCATATTTCAGGAAAAAGCCTTTGTGACTCATGCAATTGTTACATCTTTGACAGTTTGGAGTAAGTTGTAAAGAAGCCGGCGGAAAAAGACAAAACAAAGTTTGAAAGCAGAGTGACTCCTTACCCTCGAGTGGCACTGCACTGCTGACACTTCTGAGGAACACTCGCAGAATGCCCTCTGCTCTGCTCCTCTCTACACACTACTGTTGTTTTCCCCTTCGGAGCCAAGTGGAAACTTTACAAAGTTCATGTAACAAGCAGTTAAGTCTATCTCTGAAGGCAATTAATCCTTAATCCCCTACGACGGTGCGCACTAGCCACACACACTCACACTTTACAAGCTGAGGCGCTGTGCAGATGGGAGGGTCTCTGGGATGGAGGGGAGGCATAGACTTTGCACCCCCAACACTTTTCTTCTGACCAGTCTTTTGCTACGACAGCTTTGTGTCAGCACCTTTTTCATGTCATTTACAAGCATTACTTTGCACACATTTACAGAGTTTATAAGTGACTTATATGGTAAGAACTCTATGTAGTAGCCTTGTTTATTATGTATATGTAAATCCAGTTTTATAATTTCACAAAATCAAACCATTTGGCTTTCAAATAACTATTTTGATGGACTGACAAGTGATATTTTAAAGCACCAACTGTTTATGACAGCTCCATTTCTCCAGTAAAACCATCTGGTGACTGTATATTACATTTATTTATCGTAATCCCTGCCAAAAAATGCACCGTCAAGAAAGTTATATGAAAAATGAAAAGCGAGGACATAAAGATGGAGTGTAGCTGGAATGTGCTGAAGGAATGAGACCAGAATAGTAAGAAGCTCTAAATCATTTGAAATGACTTGCTCCTCAGTGCGCTGAGACATGTTCCAATCTGAAAGAGCCCCTGACTTGATGTCCTTCTTAATCTCTTATCTCTCACACAGGCTGTTTGTTCTGTACACAGCCCGGATCAGCCCCACAACAGTTTGTGTACAATCTATTTACAGGGATTATATTGTAAGACTGGAAGAATTATCTGTATCACATATGAGCCGATTGGAAGTGCTTTTATTGATACTGTTTATTATTATTTTCTTTTAGTGAAAGGTCGTTGGACTTCAATCCATTTACCAATCACCACACTCTTGTGCCATCACCATGACACCCAATTTAAACCTTATGCCCCGAAACAGCTCTCCATTCTCAGATGGAGGGGGAAAACTGTGAAAATCAGTAAAAGGTTTAAAGCTAAATTGACTTTTTGATTATTGAGTTTTGTTTTCCAATCAATGTCATTTTGTCAAACAGACAGGTTTGTGCTTTCAGGCTGATGATGCTGTTGCTGCTCTGACTCACTCTCACATATATTAACATATTTTCATTCCTCCATCCACTTTAGTGAAACTGTGACCACACAGCACACAATTTAAATAGGGTTTGTTTTGTCCAGTCAACATGTTTGTGTATTTCTTACATGTGAACAAGCCAATGAACTAACTGAGGAAGGAGAACTCCTGAAGTCTGGCCTAGTTTAACTTAAAATAACACCTTCTCTGGCAGAGGAGTTGCACAAGCCAGCCTGGCAAAGCTCTCTGTGGGGAACACTTTATATCAAAGCAGCTGTCCAAAACTGATTCCTCCTGCTTAGTCTTCACTATCTCTAAAATCTCTTTATTTTAGTTGATGATAAAAGCGCGTCAGCATCCGCACGTCAAAGTCTATCGCTCCAACTGTTTTGGATGTGACATTTGCAATTTAATCAAAAGACAATCTACGTCTTAACTGCGCCCATTAAGACGCACCTTCATTCGCGCCAGCATCGAATCTCCTGTTGCATGTCAAACTCCAAGGGGACGTCTTGAGCAACTGGTGCACGCTGGGCCATGTGTCGTCGAGCCGGCTGACGCGCACACGCACAGGCAAAAAAGCACACTCACGCGCACTCAGGACCAAACGCTGAGTGGCGCCGACTCAACATCAGACTCACCAGAGATCGCAGATGGAAATGTACAGTGCAAACGACTTACCAGATGTGTCGGGGAATTTTCGATCGATGATATATAAGGGCATCACATCCAATGATCAAACGGCCATCAAATCCACGGAGGGGGAGGAAGTGCAAAGTGCCGAGCGATTCCTTTCCAGATGATATTTGCTTTCCCCTGAATGTGAACAGGACACACAGCGATCCGCCTCTCTCCTCTTCCCTTTCTATTCTAGGAGTGCAGACCCACACACACGCACTCCACGCTCTCTCTCTCTCACACACACACACACACACACACACACACACCAACTACCTACTGTACCACATCTACCGGAGACAGCGTGCGCCTCGTCCCGCCAGACCGTAGCTTTGTGTTTTGCGCAGAGTGAACGATCCTGGAGGAAAGAGGAGACGGTCCATGGAAACACAGAGTGAAGTAGTCGCGTACAGTAGCCTATACTGTCGCTCTTGGCGCGCAAGGGCGGCGTTTAGGAGTGACCCTGTCAGCCACTAGCGCTGTCAAACGAGTCTAAGAAGGCAGCAGGCGCAGGTGACCAGGCGGGAAAAGACTCGTCTTCCAATTCACTGAGCCCTGGGTTACTTATGGGAGAGATAAAACAATTCTTAAGCGCACACACAAAACTTTGAGATGGTTATAGTGGATTTATCCAGATAGTTGACAGTTCATCTTTTTCAAAAAAGAAAATCGAATCTATGTCATAAAAAAGCAACATGCCATTGAAAATTCATGGACAATTTACTGCAATTGACACCGTTTTTAACAGTTTAAAAAATAATTTAACAAACTAATGATGTTATCAGATAGGCTATTATTATTTGTCAAATCATAACTATTGTGTAATTTACATGAATTTTGGTTCCTCACCCCTGCTGCTCTTGTCTATCCAGGAAGTAACATTAGAAACATCACCAAAATTGTCAAACTTGGGGAAATTAGGCAAACCATCGATCCAGCCATCAATCTTCTTACGCTTATCTGTGGTCGGGTTGCTGGGGCAGCAGTGTAGACTTCCCTCACCCTAGACACTTTCTCCAGCTCCTCCGGGAAGATCCTGATGCGTTCCAACGCCAATCGAGAGACATAGTTCCTCCAGTGTGTCCTGGGCCTTTCCCAGTGTCTCCCCAGGGAAGTGTCCGTGAGGCATCCAAAACAGATGCCCGAGCAACCTCAGCTGGCTCCTCTCGACGTGGAGGACCAGTGGCTCTACTTTGAGCTCTTCCAGTGTGACTGAGCTCCTCTCCCTATCTCTAAGGGAGCGCCCAGCCACCCTGCAGAGGTACCTCATTTCTACCGCTTGTATCCGCAATCTTGTCCTTTTTGTCATTACCCAAAGCTTATGACCATAGGTGAGGGTAGGAACGGTAGATTGACCGGTAAATCGAGAGCTTTGCCTTTCGACTCAGCTCCTCAACCGTCCGATACAGCGACCTCATCACTGCAGATCCGTCTGTCAATCTCACGCAACATCCTTCCCTCACTTGTGAATAAGACCCTGAGATACTTGAACTCCTCCACTTGGGGCAAGGACTTGCCACTCACCAGAAGGGGACAAGCCACCTTTTTCCGGTCGACATTCCGGTTTAAGTGAAATGTGTAGTCTAATCTGTCAAATGTACCTTAACGATAAAGAGTGTCTTATAGTAATGGGATTTTGAACCATGGGAAAGTGAATATTTGATTATGAATTGGAATTAGTGGCACAAATAAATAGACAACCAATCTTAAGGCCATTATCTTTTTAAGTCTAAACAAATGTAAATGAAAAGATCAGGAATGGCTTCATGTACTGTACTATATAACCTAAAAAGGAATGCAAATCTATGAAGCAACCCAAAATGCCATCAAAGTCATTTGCAGTTCATTAAAGTACACACAAGGATCATAAACAGGAGCCTAACAACCCAGTAAAATAAATGCATACATTATTGTAGAATGTGCATTTAATGAGTTGATGTGATGAAGAGCTTCCTCAAACAGTGAACAAGGAATGTATTATCTGGGCCTACGGGGCTTGTGCTTAACCTATGGGGCTTGCGCCGATTAAATAGACCCCCAAATTATGATGGCCGTGTTTTTACGAGGAAATATCTCTTTACCTATCTTGAAGCAATAACACACACAAAAAACAATTTCACTTTCATACTGTTTATAATTAAATGCATTCCACAAAACATAAAAAGGGCAATGTAACTCTATGGGAGATCTACTGTTTTTGGAAGAAATATCCAAAATAGAAATCCATAAATGATGATAAACCTTATCATCATTTGTTAGAAATTGGCTCCATAAACATATTATTCTCATGGTTTAAAGTTTAAGTTCTTTGGACTGACCACAATCACGCCTTTTGAGAAAAAAAATTACGCCACTTTGTGAGGCTATTGCGGAAAAAAAGAAGTAACTTTTTTTATTTGTAATGACAGAGAACATGTTGAACTTTTTGCCAATTTTTGTTTCCCGTGGATAGGCCAGTAAGTACACAGATATGAACCGTAAACCAGGTCAACAAATCTACAATCTGACAGTTAAACATCAAGTTCCACCATAGAATTCTAACCTTTTCCAGCTCAGTTTAAAACTATAGGGATTCTAGATTGTTGAGATGACCTGTGGGGTGCCCGAAGGGTCAATCCTGGGGCCTCTTCTGTTCAACCTTTACATGCTGCCGTTAGTTCAGTTAATACAAAATACAATAGTTTGTGATTTTAATGATTATTTTCCAGTTGTTTGAAGTTTTGTGCAATACTGTGGCTGTAATAATTTGTAAATGGTTTGTGGGGGGGGGTTAGACTTGTAAAAAGCAAAAGCTTCCAATATCCCCCTTTTCAAACCAGGCAGTTTCTCTGTATGCTGGAAAAATAATAACTAACTAACTAACTAACTAACTGAATTGCCGAAATTGTGCTCTACAAATAAACTTATAAACTTGCCTTCCCTTGATGACCTGTTAGCAACAATGTACTTGGGTTGTCATCACTGTTGCTGGTGAATAAAACATCAGAATGATTTTGGTGAAGTGTGTGGGCTTCAGAAACACGTCGGACTCCGCACTTTACCACAGACTTACCTTTCCCATGTCCCTGTAGATGTTGGCTTTCTTCAGCAACTTGACAACCGTTACTCCTGGTGCAAACTCATTAAATATCCACTGTTGAATCTTACCTGGGATCTAATGCGTCGCCATGACACTACATTATGTCACATTGCCTCTGATAGTGAACAGCTTTTTCCCCCTCCATATGGGAAGTCTTTAAATAGACAAGGCCGAGCTAACAGGGGCTTCGCAGTGACAGATTAATGATGTTGCTGTTGAGTGGTAGTGATCGTTTTGATGGCACTTTTGTGTTGGTGCGACCTGGAAGAACTCTTGAAGCTGTCAGTGAGCACAGCAGGTTATGGACACCAGGAGAGGATTGAATTTTAATTGTGTTGTGAGTTTCCTGACGTTGAGATTAAACTGTTGAGTAAACAGACACATTAGCATGCCTTGGGGGATTTCACAGTGATAAAGAAAATAAGGAAGTACATATTTGAGGAATGGATGCGAGTGGATTTAAGTCTGTTTGTGCATTTCTGCCTGTTACCCAGGATGTCTGAGGCGTAAAGTAGCTTGGATACTATGGTGTTATTTTTGTTTCAATATTATGAGAGAGCAAAAATATAAATCTGAGAGCAAGAATAGTGCTGTACATTGCTTACAGCGCTCGCTCAGCATGTCCACTGCAGCGTGCTCAAAATGTGTATTTTCTCACCAACAATCTCTGTTGTGCTCTCACAAGTCTTAACAGACCATCTTGCCATTACAACATTTATTTCCGCGCTTACAAAATTATCATTTTTTCTTCCTTTACTCCTCTTTTTTGTATTTGATGAAAAATGCATTTTTCAAATGCAGGGAAACATTTTGTTAACATAGGAAATAATTTTGTGAGCACAGGAAATCATTTTGTTAGTGCAGAAATACATGTTGTAAGTGCAGGGTTGTTTGTTACAGAGACTGTTAGCGAGAAAATACACAAAATAAGAATATACACAAAACTGGGCACAGTAAAAGGTCACTCTGAAATGTTCGGTTTTGCTTTATTGGGAAGGTCTGGGATGTCAGAAAACCTGTCAGTATCTGGTGTGACCAAAATGGCCACC
The DNA here is from genome assembly GCA_015082035.1 of Chaenogobius annularis. Classification (NCBI taxonomy): domain Eukaryota; kingdom Metazoa; phylum Chordata; class Actinopteri; order Gobiiformes; family Gobiidae; genus Chaenogobius; species Chaenogobius annularis. The sequence goes on along the minus strand of BJKM01000019.1, from coordinate 2,542,093 downwards.
GAAGTATCTGGATATTGCCAGAAACTGTAAAAAGTGTTTCAGTGTCCGTGCTGTATGCACCAATCCAGAGCATCCCAAATATGCTCAATGGGTGACCCCCCTCAGACCCTCCCAGTAAAGCAAAACTGAACATTTCAGAGTGGCCTTTTATTTTATTTTGGCGTGCCTAAGTCAAACCTTTGTAATATTCATGTCATCGCATCTTGATATGCCACACCCGTGAGGTGAAATGGATTATTAATATGAATATGAATTGCTCAGCAAGACATATTTGACAAATTTGTGACCAATATTTGTGAGATATTGGTCTTTTGTGTTTATGGATAAAAGTACCTAAAATCCACTGGAAACATTAGAAAATGTTTTGGAATCACTACATTTAACACTTTAACAGTTCTCAAAATAATTGTGAATTACTTTACGTTTTAAAATGGGTATTTCAAAACTTTTACTTAAGTAGATTTTTCTGTAGGTGATACTTATTTGAGTAACTAAATTGAGTACTTCTTCCACTTCTTCAGATTAATATTTTTGCTCTCATAATATAAAAAGAAAAAAAAAGTTAATTCATGGGGAGTATGAGTCTTGATAACTTCTCTTGTGAAAAATATTGTAAAATATAATAGTAATGATGGCTTCAATGTAACAATCAACCTGTGTTTCATTGAGGACTTTTGCTCGGACTTGATAGGTGAGGTTTTATAGCTGCAGTTATGGCCTTCATGTCTTAAAAAGAAACTTCTCATGATTCATAATCCTGGCGCAGAACAAAATATATGTTGTTTTTCAACCAATTACAGCGAAGAGTTTACTGAAACATGCAGTCCTGAGGCCAACTGTGACTAACAAACAGTATGTGGTGGTTGTTGATAACAATTCACTGGAGCTGCAAAATAGATGGCTAAATTATAGTTATTTCTATGTTTACATATACAAAATTTGTATTGAAAAAAGCTTACGAGTGCAATAAAGTTTTGAGTTGACTCTACATTAACAAAAATCTGAGCCTTAAATCTAATTATTTCATCACCAATTCAAACCTAATTTTATGTTTGCTCTGTAAATCAATGGCTTCTTAATGCATTAATAATTACTATGATAACCATTTCTTTGTAAGATTTAAGTTTTAGCACATCACTATTGTTTTCAACCCTTACACTGCATCACCCTTGACCCTTATTTTATCCAAAACATGTCTCCTGGAGAAGATATGGAGGTTTTGGTTTGACTAAGGGCATGATGTGTTCCATCAGGACCTGTCAGTAGAGAAACGCCCCATCAACAGCACAGTTTGCACACTTCTGACACACAATAATACACACGGACACGTGCACTGAGGAGAGAAAAGTACATATAACCTCAGCACTGTCACTCACAGAGGGGCTTTTAGTCCGGTGGGTGTGCTGGCCGAGAGGTGGCATGGAAAAGAACAGTAGAGGAGAAGCAACAGAAGTGTCAAAGAGAAAGCATGCTATTTAAAACCAACTTTGTGTCCACACAAAGCCCAGAGCATCTGCTGTTCGGAGGGCTGTTGAGTGGTGACATTGGAAATGTGGGGTTTTATTAAGTAGCGGTAGTATATACAGACTACCATACAGTAAACACATGATTTTGACCTTGGTGTATTCTAACTACTTGAAGAACTGCAATTAGTTTAGGAATAAGGATATTTGTTTTGACCACAATATGCTGTTGAGAAAGAGAAGGAAAGGGTGAGGTTGCTCATATTTCTGCTGCAATGATTAGGGCTGCACTTTTTCTTCATCTACCACTTCTACTCATTCTATTTTTACTACTTACAACATAATTATATTTTACACTACTTCTATTAGTTCTATTGCTGCTTCTGCCACTTGCCGTTGTGCTGCACGGAACATAGTGTAACAACCCTGAGTGTCTTGAATAGAGGGAAATAGCCCCACTATAACTAAACTCATTGCACTCCCACTATTATGAGGGCATTGCCACACTCGTGTCACCTCAGTGATTGTGCTGACAACTACTGAAATATAACAGTGCTAAAACATTAGTCAAGTGCACTCACGGGACATGAGCTCATATTGAAGTAAAACCATACACTGTTTATGCACATACTACACTTGGAGCCTTTTGGGCAAATGTCAGCTGTGATATACAGGACGCAGACTGTAAGAGCTATTCCCATCGTCTTTCATGGAGCTTTATGCGTCCATTGCACTGGGGAATATAAAGGCATTTTGGCATTCATGAGGTCAAAGGGAATTACTTCATTTATATAGGCTACAGTTTGTAGTTTTTTAGTTATAATTTACAAGTGGACCTCTTGTGGCTGATACATTTGTCAGCAATGTTTATAATGTTTATGACTAATTAACAGGAGACTTTTTTTCCCACTTTTTTAGTTGATGTATCAACTAACATTGCATGCTATTATTTTCTGTTGTTGGTGGTGAACATTTTTATTTCATACATATTTTATTTGCCCGCACACAAAAAAACACCAATGATGATGAAACATGATTTGACCCATCATTTTCAATCAAAACCACTGATTACATCAACCACATGATTACTTTTGTGTCCCTGTTTTCTCTTCCACCTTATCCTAAGGCTGCAATAACATGCCCCTTTATTTTTTTAATGAACTCCTGCAGCCACCTGACTCAAACCTTTTCCTCCTTTCACCGATAAACAATGTGTCTCGCATCACAATCCTCCTGTTGTCATCTTCATTGGAGCGTTACATATCAGTTTTGAAATTTCCATGAAAATTGGGTTCGGCTTTATTCAGCTTTGTTTCATTATGCCTGCCGCCCGCTGTCATGAATCCTGCTTCAGATTGAACTGTACTTGTCTGCAGGCTCATGGCAGCATTTGAATTTTCCTCTTTACTGATTCAATGATAACAAAGGTGCTTGTGGAGCCCGAATGTTAACACAATCTGATGTTACAATCTTTGACATATTGTGCAAGATTAAGATCGACATATGGATGGATCTGCCACTTATAGGCTTCAATGTGCAGTTTTGACAGGGAATTACTGCAGTAGGCAACAAGAGATATTTTCCAAAACTTTTTATTTGTGGAGAGTTAAGACCAGTGTGGTTGTTGCTGTCTCCATGTATTATGGTTTTACCACATCCTGCTCACCATATCTGAGTCACATCCCTCTCTCCGGGTCTGTAGAAAATCATGTGAACATATTTCACAGCCACTCCGTGCGCCGTGCCCTGCCTCTCACCTTCCTCTGTGTCCAGGCTGCAGGCCTCCCTGGATCGACTTTTCTCAAAGGAACTCAGTGCTTAATACATTTTTCAATGCTGAGACTGCCTCAAAGGTTCAATACCCTTACTTTTTTAATAGAAATTACAATTGCCATCGCACTGGGCTGGTCAGACCACAAAAGGCCTCAGAGACAAAAAATGTCTTATGCAACTTAAAACGTTTTTTTTTTTTTGTTGATTTGTTCATTCACCTATTGGTATGTTGTACTTTGTCTCCCTCGCCATGGCATTTGCTCAACATCTCTCACCAATTGGTTTCCAAAGTCTCCCTCACAATCAACACTAAAGTATATCACCTAATGTTGTAAATATTTGTATTAGTTTTAGTCGAGGATGAAATACAGTTATATTTTGAAACAAGGAATCCATGTCAGTATTTATAGGTGGCTGCATCTCACCATAATTTGTTTAAGACACTGCTTTTCAATGGTCTTCTCAATGTGTGATCTTTGGTTTACTACATGGCTTTCAGCTGACCACAAAGCAATGTTATCATTTATTAACCAGCTTTTTTATCTGTCTCTCTCACTTTCGACATGGCCTCAATGCCAGCCCAGTGTGACTCTCAGCTTGAGGCTGGAGGTCAAAGTCAGAAATAATTGTTAACGTTTGATATTTTATTAAATGTTTGGCAATTAATTAATTTGACAATGAAATTTTGGTTGATGAAAATGAATTTAACAAAATAATATCTTGAGCCTTTAAGACGTCACTGAAAATGCATTTTCAGAAGTAGAAGTAAACCTTCTATACAGTTAAAGGTGCAATAGGATAATAATATTCTGTTCCATTCTCTCGAACCACAGAGATGGATATGTTTTATGTCATATTGTGGGCAACATTTCCATGAAAACAAGCAGGTGGAGGCCATAGTTTTTCAGGGCAATAACATCCAAAATGAAAAATGAAATAAAGTAAAAAACATGTTTTTGTTTTTTTTCTAGTCTTTTTTTTGTATGGGGATTAAACTAAAATTATAACGGAAAATCAGATTTTGCAATTACACGTCAAATACCCTTTGTGAAATTTTCTCAAGCGGATGACTGAAGGTGAGGCGGGTTAAGTGATTACTACCTTTGATCTCGCGTCTCCTTTCAGCAGCTTTGGAGGAGGCCATTGTAAGTACCTTTCTAGGACTGAGTGGTACCAGGTACTCAATCTCTCTGTGCATGTGCCAGCTCCTCTCATGAATGCACACTAAATCCAGCTCTGTGAAACTCAAAGGGATCATAATCACTTATCTGTTTGTTGGTGTGCCTGTCAGAAGATTTAAGCCAGAAATTCCTCAACAATTAACCCAGTGCATGGAAACCTGTTTTGAAGTGTTTGTCTGATCTTATTCAAAAGCTAACAAAAACAGAAGCTTTCAAGTTTCCCACGAGACACTCTAAACATTGTATTAGAGAACTGTTACATCAGGTCTAGAATGTTGTCAAGGTGCATGCTCTTATGTGTCTGTACATGTATTTGGAGCCTTCTCCAAGGACTGCAGTCTGTGGGGCCATTCTCATCATCGTGGATACGCGTTCGATTTAAGTGTCTTTAAAGAGTTATGCTTTCTCAATTATTAGAATAAATGTATCCCTCATATTCCAATATTTCAAAATCCAGTGCAATTTTGTTTGATTTATGCAAAGCAACAAGCTGTGAATCGTGATGCACAAGTTTTAACTATACTATTGATTATGGATTATTATATCAGAATGATAAGTAAAGCTTTAATTCTGATGTAGATTTACCATTGTTATAGAGAAATCTAAAATATGCTAAATTGTTAAATGAAACCCCCATTTGGAATGAATGACATCTATTGTGACACATAAAAAGAGTTTCAATTTAGAAAAATTACTCTCATTTCAGTTCAATTCTAGTTTATGAATGTAAATAATTAAGAGCTTGCACACTGCCAAATCCTGACTAATTAGATAGTTGCCAAAGAGAACAGAAGAATTAAAAAGGAATTCAAATGCATTAAATACAGATTTATCAGTCACAAATGTGGCTGTTGTTTCTTTTAGAAGCTCAATGTTCTGTTTGGTTAATAAATTACCATAACTTTTCAGTCTGCTTTCATACCTAATTATCAGTCTGTTTAAAAACTATTGTTTCCAAAACAAAATACTTTTGTTACCAAAACATAGTGAATAGATAACATAGATACCGTGTGCATCATTAGTCTTGTCATGCACCCATAATTCTCCATGGATAGAGAACATATTATCTTGTCTTAACAGTGCAGATGTTGTGGAATAAATTGTAATCCTTAAATCTGCTGATGGATTTGACGCTAACCAAACACAAATGAAGGCAGGATCCTGGAGACAGTTACATTATTTTGTCATTTATTATCTTGGATGTGCAACCATTAAAATGTATGTTAATTGGAAAGAAAATCAATGCCATGGCTTACCACTACTTTATGCAATCCATACTGTACAGTAAACCTTAAATTAGGAGCTAACACAAAGTCTGGAATGTGGAAAAACAGTTAGAAAAATCTGCATTCAAATGTCTCCTGAAAATGTGTTTATTACACTGAATGACTATGATTAATTTCCTCACCAAAAGCCAATGGGAGCACATTTGTATGATTTCAGTTAAACAAATGCAATATAATTAAAAGTAATAATTTTATACAATTTTTTTTTTCTTATTGTTCAATAATATCATTGTCATGAGGAATAAGCTTTTACTGGATAAAATACTGCAGTGCAATACAGATAACTTATAAATTATAGTTGGATGATTAGAGAAAGAACTCACCCACATTCTGCAAAATGTATTTGACAACAAGACAAACAAACAAACAAACAAACACACACACAAATTTAATTTCAATTAATTATTCAATTTAAAACATAGGCTCATGATATAGTTCTGTAAGTTTGCTAAATAAATACTTCCGTAGACGCCCCTCAGAGGTATTCAATATTACCTTTTACACCTTTTAAAAACGTTCACAATATTTGCTTTCACACACTGACATGACGTGCCAACGCTCACATTCCTTCACCTCGGCTGTCCTTCGATCTGCCCCAGGAAACACTTTTACCCGCGTCTGCCATTTCCACCAAATGTCTATGATTTATGCTTTTCTACTTTGAGCAATCTGTCACCAAAAAGTCACTGAGCTTGGAGCGCCCCCACCTACTGTCTCAAATGTACTTTACAGCACTCCAGCCAATAAAGGCACTGCCCTCTAATGTTGTGCAATGAAACCAACACACAGGCCCAAACCTCATGTGGTGGAACACAAATGTTATTTTTAGTCAAATAAAAGACAGCAGCCAGGATTTGAAGCCGGTCAACCCATTTCTGACAGATGCAGCGGGACGAACAAGACTCTCATGGCAGGTGGTGATGTTTTGTGAAGAAAATGATAGTTCTACATTTTCCAAAGTTTGACGTTTGCTGCACAGCCAGGGAATAGAATGTGATGAAACTGTAGGGGATAAAACTTTGATGCTTGCAATAAAAGTATTTTAAAAAACAGCTTGATCTGTTTGGTAATGGAAATTATAATCCTGTAAATACAAATGGGTCAAAATAAAAGACAAATCTCCATCTCAGGAAACCCCATTCTATCAGTATTTGTCCCCAGTTAGCACCAGAGTTTTTCCTGTCAGTCTGAGGGACTGACTGTGTCTGCTGGAGTTTGTGAGTTTTCCCATTATCATAGTTCTACAAATTGTCCACCAGGCGATGTGGTGATTTACCATTCTACAGCTAAAGCTTTTACCCATTTTATGAAACTTTCGAATGACTATGTTATCATAGATTTTAAAAACCAACAAGTATTTCTAAATCAGCAGATTTGTGTAATGTCTCCAGTGATGTGGTTACTGTGTTGGAGTTTTTGTCAAAAGTCAAAAGGTAAAGCTCTCAATTTACTGCTCAAGCTCTCATCTTTGGGTAATGACCGAAAGGACAAAATCGTGGATATAGCTGTTGAAATGAGTTCCTCCCGCAGGACGCTCCCTTGAGGACCTCAGTCACAAGGGAGGACATCAGAGTAGAGCCGCTGCTCCTCCACGAGAAGATGGGCCAGGTGAGGTGGCTCAGGAATCTGTACTGGATGCCTCATGGACGCGGTTCCAACGGGAGGAGGCTCTGGGGATTGGAGGGATTATTTCTCTGGTTAGTTTGGGAGGGGAGGGGAGGAGCTGTGGGAAGTGCCTGGGGTCTGGAAAGTGTGAAAATCCAAGAATCCCTGTTTAGACTGCTGGAAAACAGGTACAATAAATGCATATTTGTTGGATTTGACTTTGAAGATAAATTAATATTAATGAATTTCCAAACAACACCATGCATTTGTTTTTTAATATTTCAGTTAATAATTGCATAAATTATTAGACTAATAGAGGCTCGAAGGGAAAGGAGCCACTAATAAGCCCAAGATGAAAATCACGTTAATTATTGGATGAGTAGAGAAAGAAGCATGAGAGGCATGTGCTGTAGGTGCTGAAATATAATTATGTCATATTTCATTGATTTCATAAGATACACAGCTGGCATTTGGTATTCCTTAAAGATGATGCATAAAGCTGGCTCCAGCCTTGTTCTAAAGCTAGTTGATCCCAAGAAAACTGAGAAGCAGCTAGAAGTCATCACGCTGATTAGCAAAGGCACAAGATTATATCTGGTTTGACACAGTTCTTTTGAAGAAATATCACACGGATCATCCTTTATGGTTGGCACTTAGTGGACATGGTTAAAGATATATTTCTCTGTTATAGTGAATCAAAATAAACAACCGCTATGGCCAAGAGATTCCATGGTGCAATGGCGCGCTCTGGTGGATGAAAAGAGAAAAAACATCAGAATTGAATTGGTTAAATAGTGTGTGTAAATATATATATATATATATATATTTACACACATATATATATATATATATAATTTTAAAAATTATATATATTAATTGTTGGTATTGTGTGTTTTCTTTGATAAGGATAACTAATATGTATTTATTCATAAAGGGAAAGACTGGTCGTATTTTGGTTTACATTTTTCGCTCAGTGGTAAAATGTTTAAATTGGTAAAAAATGAAAATCTGTGCTATGTGCCACCGTTTTGAAGGAATTTAGTTCAAAACAAGCACAGTTAATATTGTCCGCGTTGAGAATGCCTGATGTCAGAAGCTAAGCAGGGTTATGCCTGATTGTACTCGGAGCCATAGGGGGTGGCAGTGGCTTATGCTCAGAGGACTCGTCTACAAAACCAAAAGTGGGTGTATTGATTCTCGATCAGGCGAGTGCATACTGCTGTTGTGTCCTTGGGCAAGACACTTTGGCTATGAATGTGGGGTGTGTGTTCATGTGTGAGTTTTGGTAGTGGTCGGAGTGGCCGATGACATAGCTTTGCAGCTTTGCTTCCAATACCACGGACAATTGTGGCTACAATAATATATCCACCCAGTATGTTCCGAATTAATGATGGATTTTGACGTGCTTTGTGGATAATACTATTGTAGTTTGTGCATACAGCTTGAACCCAATAATAGAGAGTCAATAAAGAGAACGAAACGTGCCCAGAAATCTTGAATTCATAATTCACAAAATCATCATTTCATTTAGAGTCAACCTTGTTGAATGCTTGACAAGTTAAATGAGATGATGAAATTGTTGCAGATTTTTCATTTTGTACTGATGTCAGTGACTCTCCACCCACATTTTGCTTTGTTTTCTGAAGTAATGTGATAAATCTCAACAAAATACCTACCGCTATAAAGCACAACAAATAGCCTCCTGAACAGAATACTTTTAAACAGATGTGCTGAACAGAGATGAGCAAAGGTGCCTGCTTATGTTCATAAACCCATCAGTGTTTCCATGACGACCGCTGTTGTAAATGCTGGACTGACTGGACTTTAGAGAGTCTGCCTCAAAATAACACAATATCAAAAGACACTCATTTTTAGATTGTCTTGCTGGTTTTCCCCCTACGACCTAAAACATGCACAACAGGTCTATCCTCCAGCCTGGGAGTTTTGACCAAGCCAGGATCTGCAGATGGGCCCTCAGGTACTGCACTGCTCTTGACATGTTTTCCCTTGTGGTGTTGAAGGATGGGTCAAATGCAGAAGACAAATGTCTCTATGCAGTGCACGGACACGTACCTTTACCTATATAGACAAGAATAATCAAGGGAAATCTTGAACATATTTTGCCCTTATGAGTCTCTACCTCTATTTAAACCAAAAACCAGACAGACGTCAACCATTTATAACTATCTTATACTCATACAGCCTTGGGCCCCAATTCCAGCTCCAAGCTACTCTCCACAAATAAGCTCTTGAAGATGAATGACATGCAACAAACGTGCATAATTAACTGAGCTATTCAATTCTTTCATCCGCAATAGTGATCACGTACCTGATCTGGGAAAGTCAAGATGTTCTAAATTCATGTCACGCCATAACAATTTAGCCCCCCTCTTCACTCTCATCTTACATGCAAACATCGGCTCACTTTTGTCTGTGTGCCTTTGTGTCAAGTGCTGCTTCATTAATTTTGATGTGACTTGGGATAATGACAAACTTGGTCTGAGTGTGCATGTGTTCCTGAACCCTCAAATTAGAAAAGAACTAAGTCATATATCATATTTTAAGGAGTGGTTGATAAAGCGCTACAAGAGACCATAGGGATGTTCACAACTGCACATGTGTGTTTGATGTACAATTGCATTGGAGAGAGTAGATTATGTAGGAATAAATGATTTTGTAGATGCAAGGGGCAGTGCAATCTCCAGTCTTATTTCATTAGAATTTGTTTATATACTTTACTGTGTAATCTATTTGGAGGTCGCAAGTGATTAGAGTAGAGCCCATACGTGGTGGTGAATGATTTCTGTAGCCGCAGTTGCCCTGCGGCTGACTGAAAGAGATGGCAGCCAATCTGTTCAAAAAAACTCTTTGAATATTATATTAAGCCATTTGACAAGGCAGTCAACTACATGGGTGAGGGCCCGCTGACCACCAGGGGCCCCAATGAAAGATAACTCTTTAGTCCAAACTGGCTCAATAGCAGCCGGTTCTCTTTGACAAGCATCCACTAGTGAGACCCATTTCATGGACAGACTGTCTTCAGTCAGTTTTACCTTGCATTGATAACTTATAAAATACAGTTTATTGGCCAACAGTAAGTAGTAGTAAGGAATTTCCTTGTCTTTGTCAGTGTTGGATTTGTTTTAGTGTGGTGAAAACAGGGCATTTTCAGTGTTTGGTTTGGTTAGAACAGGTTGTGCTGCAGACACTTTGTATGTCATCCTTTATCACAATAACTCTGGAATTAGTGGAGAATAATAGTGAAATTACCAATGCAAATTCATGCAAAAGGCTTGACAAGGTCGGCTATAATCAGTCAGATAATAGTTACTGTGTTTGTTTATTGATTAGTGATTAATTGACGTCTAGTAAGAGAGTAAATTTACAAAACTTCTTTTTGTATATGGACGTTACAAATTGCATTTGCTTCTGTCAGAATTTGCTTTGAGTAATAGGGTACATATATTCAATCCCTGTAGACATTTAAATTAGAAAAAGTTGCCAAAATGTCTTTACTAAATAATTGCTTCTCAATATTTTCCTTATAGATAAAATAGTTCCTATTTTCTGGAATGTTTTTAACAGCATTATATTATTAGTAGTACACATTTGCACATCATGGAACATATTTTGACAGATGATAGATCTAGATCTAGATGTAGATAAAGTATAGACTTATCTTAGTCTTAGCCTTAGTCTTAGTCTTAGTCTCTCTCTCTCTCTCTCTCTCTCTCTCTCTCTCTCTCTCTCTCTCTCTCTCTCTCTCTCTCTCTCTCTCTCTCTCTCTCTCTCTCTCTCTCTCTCTCTCTCTCTCTCTCTCTCTCACCTCTCTCTCTCTCTCTCTCTCTCTCTCTCTCTCTCTCTCTCTCTCTCTCTCTCCTCCAGCTGTCATGCCACTTTGTTCTTTTAAAAACCCAACATAAGGGGCACAGTATTGCATGTGAAATAAACAAACTGGGTCACCTTGATGTGGCGCTGAGCTCAGCTGCTCTGTGGGTGTGGTAACCTTGTGAGTTGTGTTTTGTCCTCAGTGCATGTCTGTGTCCCCATAGATTCAAGCCACTTAGATCACTTAGCCTAAACTCAAATTGAGCTGTAACACCATGGCACTTCTATAGGCTACAATAGGAAAAATGCTCAATAGCTTTAAGACCTCTATAAAAGCTACTTAGATGGTCTCTGATTAGAAATGACCATGACATTCTAATTAATTACACATAAAATGTATGACCGACTCTCTTTGGAATGAAAAAAATACATGTATGAGCCATAGATTATTCTTTGGACAGGAACATCCTTGAAAAGCTCCGAGGAGGATAAGGCATGCAAGTCAAGGCCATTTCAGTCCTGGTGCAGTGCTTTGAAACACTAGGAAGCCTATAGGAGGGCGATTCAACTTAAATTCCTCGAGGGTCAGATTTTTCGGACGGCCAAGGCTTTTGTGCCGGAGGTGCACACCACCCCACCACTGTAACTAAATCTTGGGTTGCACATTTCAATAAATAAATCGAGTTAATGCAATAACATAACTACTGATGGATTAATTTTTTTTTTGAGAACATACATTTCTTTGCCAATTGTAAAATTGCCAGAATTAAACTAAGACTAGACAAGTACCAACCAAGTCTGAATCAGGACTAACCCTGATTCAAACCTGGTCTAAAACGGAGCTAAACAGGGACTAAATCAGACCAAACCAGGTCTAAACTAGTGCTTACCCAGAATTAAGACAGTATACAAGATTTTTTTTATATATATACTTGGAAGATGGGTTGTGGGCCAGATTAAATTGCATGGCATTAATTCCTGTAAACAAAAATAAATGAGATCGTGCTACAGTTAGGTTTGATATATGTATGTCTAGTAAAATGTTAGCCCAACCCAAATGAAAATCGGAGAAGGGGGAGAAAAAGCACTGATGACGACAGCGCGTAAAGCTGATGCTGATAGCAGAGTGTGTCCTTGTTACGCGGGTTGAGCGTAGAAGTGTGTGGCAGGACCTTGCTCTGGAGCCTCACTGTGCAACGATGTTGTGGAGGCGCGCGTTCTCAGAGGAAGTGGCCTTTACTATGCGTCCGTCTGTGCGCAATCTGAGGAAATAAACTTTCCTTTACTTTGAATAGGAGAGTTTGGGGGACAAAAGTTTTTTAGTGATAATGTCCACGACGTACCCTATCAGCTCAGTGGCGCCCAAAGAGAGCTCTTCTACTGCCGCCGTGTACGAGGAAACGCGTCCGTCTGTGGAGGGGCAGATGCGGCTGCTGCTCTTCGGCTTGTGCGTAACGATCGCGGTGGCCACGTTCGTCGGTGGTGTGTTTTCACTACTGTCTCTGATTCGCATGCGGAAAAAGACATCTCTGTGCCTCATCGTGGCTTCCATGTCCGTAGACGATCTGCTCAGCGTGGTGCCCCTGTCCCTCTTTATGCTCTTGCTGTGGCAAAGGGACGAGGGCTCCGGGGGGCTGTGCACTTTGTCTGGACTTTTATACGTGTTCCAGGGTGTCTCGAGCAACATGAAAGCATTTCTCATCGTTGCCTACACCTTCTACGTGACCAAGAGGTTTGGGGTGCTCCATTCAGCCCACCAGCCCCTAAGAGTGGCCTTGGCAATAGCCGGTGTGTGGGCAGTCAGCTTGACCGTGAGCGTGTTACCTCTTTGCGGCTGGGGCAGTTTCGCACCTGCGTCTCTCGGCTGTTTCCCAGAAATAGACAGTTTGTACATCCTGCTGCTCTTCTCCTTGTACTCCCTGTGCTTCTGTGGGTTGCTTTTCTTCTTTATCCCTCTCACCTACCAGCTGCTGTGTTCAAGGGAGCCCCAGAGAGCTTTGCTGTACCCCACTTACCTCGACGTGGCCGAGGGCATAACGGTGTCCACGCATTTCTGTCTAGACAGCCCCAACCAAAGTTTGGGCACCTACAACGAGTTGAGTCCCAGCTCCTGTGGTACAGTGGGGTCAAAGCTGCAGGACAGAAAGGACAGCTGCCTGTCCCCGGTGTGTGAGGGCGTACAGAGGAAAGCTGGTGTAGGTGATACCCCGGTGTTGTTCGCTCAGAAGCGTTTCTCTATGATCCTAGCAGTGCTCAGAGTCATTCTGTGGATGCCCCTAATGGTAAGCAATTTAGACAACATATTTGCACCTCTGCCATTGTCTGATCTGGGTCTGAAACAAAGGCTTTTATGGTCTTCAGAAGAGCCACAGTAAATGAACACCACAAATGTTAAATAATTATATCGGCAATAATCTTTATTGTGAAATGAAAATCTAAGCACAATATCTAGTGATTTCAACAGCATAATTACAAAACTGACTCAATGATAATCTAAAGAATGTTTAAATTAATGTTGTGATACCAAGACAATATTGAGTTTTAGTATTTTATTTAGCAATATATAACTAAATAACACCAAAGATATACCAATAAGATAACTAAACATTAAGTATTGATGTTTATGTGAACTACAATGAACAATCATCACAAAATTAGTTGTAAAATTAAGTGTAATATATTGTCTTGTCCTTATATCTTGCCTTGTGCTTTCCCCCCTGTGCCAGACCCTGGTTCTGGTGAGACATGCCGTAAACGCCCGCAACTCGTCCCTGGAAACTCTGAGCTTCTTCTTGACTCTACTAGCACCAGCCGTGACCCCCCTGTTTGTGCTGTCAGAGCGCTGGATACACATGCCTTGTGGCTGCTTCATCAACTGCAAGAGAGACCCTGCACACCAACACTCGGGTACAAGTGAAACATTGTGTTGATTTGTTCTGCAAATTTTAAATGATAAAAGTGGAATGGCAATTGTAACACTGTCAGTCAAAAGTGGGAGAGGCAAAAATAAAGGTATAAAACATTCATAAAGAGTTTCCTCTTTTATGAATGTTTTATACCTTTATTTTGGTTGGTGGAACTTGTTGGCTAGTGTTTTATGGACATTGAAATAGCTTATGGTAGTGCATACATTAAATCCCAGAGTAGAGCAGTGGAGGTCAAAACTATGCAAAATATCACATCATATTATAGTCTTCCACATTTCCCTTAATTCAAATGAAGGCATGAAGTTTTCACAAAACGCTTAACTCTTTTCATTATGGTTATCCATTTTTTGGGATAAAGGGGATCAGGGTCCATAGTTATCACCCACAGCAATTTGATGCCCTGCTACTTAACTGTTCTGGTTTTGTCCATGTTCTCTTCTACCACTAAAACATTTGACACATCCTCCAGTGCCACTGTGTTAAAGATGACATGTTAAAGATCAGTGCGGGGAAAATGGATAATGGATAGCACAAACTGCTTTTCCACCATCTAACCACCACTAAACCACTAAATGGTGGTGTATTTAAATTCATTAGCCTTTAATATCCACATAATTTACGTGACTTTCCTTTTTCATGTTGCAGTGATGAAAAGAGGACTTGAATTCAACCTGTCTTTCCAGCAAGGTTATGGCGTCTATAAGCTTTCCCACGCTGCTTTGTCTCCTCCAAGTCCTTCCAGTCAAAAACTCCCATACCACAGCCTCTTCAACTGTGACTTATCCAACCCAGGACTTTCCACTCTCCAGAGATCAGGACCTTGTTTTGATTTCAGCACCCCTCATGCTCTGGACAGCTCCTCTCGCGCAGATCTCCTATTGGAGGCTGAGGCTAGTGGGCCTGAATGTTCTTCTCTGCCTCATGAAGAACACCAAGATGACAATGACTTCCGCTGTGTCCCGCCTCAGCTGCTGGGCTTCACAGATACTTCCTCAGTGTTCGAGGGGCCAGAGAGGAGGCTGTCCCATGAAGAGTGTCGAAAAATTGAGTTGTCAGATTGGGAGTGGTGCCGGAGCAAGTCAGAGCGTACTCCAAGACAGGTAAATAAAGAGTGGAGCCACTCCATTATCCTCGTGTTTAGACTGCTAATTAAGTCATTTGTATCTGTCTCTTTGGGGCTATCAGAGATTGATTTTCACGCTGCAGCAATTTGTACGATTACAATTTTTCTAGCCTGTGATCATTAAGATGTCATTTAGAACTGCACTATATTTGGAAACATGATAAAACGATGTTGAAATTAACACAATTTTGGCTTAAGCTGCATTTGATATTATTCATTTTATGTGTTATCAATACAAAGATAATATATTTATTCTAATGACAAGTGGATTTTGGGGGGAAAGTCATATTCAAACATTAGTTACATATTTTAATTATCAAAACCATAAGACAAATGCCTCTAAAATTGAACTAAAAATACAAAGAATGAGGTGTTGAAAATGATTTACTTGTGATTTATTTAAGTCCCATTATTGCAATGCATACCAATATTGTTCTTACATTTCCAATATGAAACTGTGTATGGAAAAATACAAGAAATATGCATAATGGTATTTATGAAAATGTAAGTAATTATTATTATCACCCAAGACAGAATTTCTTTATGAAGGGATACAGTTCATGACACAAATCAAATCAGTAATGTAAGTGATGTGTTGTGCCGACCTAGAACAATTTCAAGAGTGCCACATTAAAGTGTCTCCATATTAAACCAAAGTCCCATCCTGAAGGTCTAGAGTATGTCGCTCAATATGTTTTTTCCTGAGAAACGACTGTATACTGTGACTAATAGACTCATTGATTGTGAGGCTTTCAAAGCCTCTTCATTTGTTGCTTCACACTCCATTAGCTAACTGAAGGTTGCAAAAGAAAAAAGTATATAATATATAATATAGTATAATATAAAATGTTATATATATATATATATATATATTAATATATACACGCACACAATTTTTATCAATTAAAGGAACTTTTACTTTTTAAAGTATATCAATTGTAATTCAATGGAAAAGCAATAAGACATGTTTGTTTGTGGATGGCAACAATAATGTTTGATTTCACTAGTACATTGAACCTTCTCTTAATCACAATTTGATATCATCATCATTTGATGATCATACACATTTCTGACACTCAAGTCTGGTAATGTACACATGCCATGACATTGCATGTGGCTTCCCAGCCATCAGTTGTCATAATTTGATGACTAGCCTTGAACAAGCTCTATTCTGTCAATTCATTTCTTTTGCAAAATAACCTGATTAATTGAACCACACAAACATCACCTGTCTCATGTTCCTGGACATTTTTTTAAATAGATCTTGGCTACTGGAGAGATGCACTTTTGGAGATGCTCTGACCCAGCTGTTTAATCATCACAATTTGTCCTTTGGTGAAGCTGCTCAATTTCTTGCACCTGCCAATTTTCCTTCAATTTGGAGATTTGTATTTTTTATTTTTATTTTTATTTTTGCGTAATATATTCCACCCACTAACAGGTGTCAACATGAAGAAATAATCTGTTGTAGCAGAAATCAATCTACATTGTTATAGGCAAGGCAAGTTTATTTGTAGAGCACAATTTTTACAAAAGTAACTCCAAGTGCTTTACATAACAGGAACAGATATATTGTTATATTATGAATGCAGATTTTACTAAATCTATACATTTCCAATATTCATCATCCGTGCAGAAAAACACAGAAAGGTGAAGGCTTCATCATTAATGCATGCTGATGTTCAAACAGCCCTGCTCCAGAGCCACAGATACAGCCTCGGGCATTTGTTCTCAAGAACAACTTTATGAACTTGTGGCAGGCACCGGTTCAAACCAGGATGTTATAAAGCAGAGCATTTATCCTATGTGGTTTTGTTGGCAGTATTCAGCATGTTTCTCATCCTTGTGTCTGCTCTAGTTATAAGTATGAAATGTTTTGCTTTTGAAATCACCCACAGGGATGAAATCCATGGAGCAGCTTGCCTTTGGTACTCAGTTTGAATCACATACTAAGTCGGCTCTGTGCAATGTGTGTTGTCTGGCCTATTTATTAATGACAAACATTTAACAGTTATACCACACTGACACACATTGCAAAACAAAACCACAATATTTTATGACCAATAAGAGACATATTATAATGAAATTATGACATTGCGCTGACCTAAATATTGTAAATGAAGAACTATTTTGAAAATCTAAATTATAACGTTTTCAGACACTATGTTCGCTTGGTTTGTATTTAAATGACTTACAGTCTTACAGTATGACAATATAAAATATTAGACTAAGGATACCTTTATTTAAGTGGTATGAATCATAAAAAATGAAATAAACACTGCCAAGACAGTAGGCTTCGCTCACGAGGATCAAATTAAGCACCCAGACTTGTGGTCCAGTTTTATCTGGACCACAAACTTTTATCTGGAGTTTTTGGACCAAAAGGGTTCATTCAACCTTGGAGATTGTTTTTACTCTGGTCCTAATTTGCAGTTGTAATTTTGAGGAAGAGCCATTTTTACTATATGAGAAAAATGTCCTCATCAGTTACAACACTGGCACAAAATACAAAACATAAAATGGAAAAAACTGACTTCTAGCTCCAACAGTTAGTCAATTAGTCCAGAGACACAGTACGGTAGCCACACAGAGCAGCAGATGAAAGTCAAACTGAAACATTCTCCTTTCCTTTTCTGTGTTTTGTTCCTTGTTAGTGAGCCAGATGTCATTACCCAGCATCCTCGGCCCTGACAGGCCTCCTGGCCTTCAGCAACCGCAGGGAGAGCTGAAATTAGAGCTTAAAGACATCTTTACCCCAGCTTTGACTTCGCTGTCTGTCGAAGAAGACCTCCAGATAGTTCAATGCTGTCCACTGCGGAGAGAATCAGAGCCATTCAAATACCAAAAACACTTACAACCAAATATTTAAATAGTAATATTTTATAGCACATATATTGGAGATATTTGCAAAATTGCAACAACAACAAAAATGATTTGATCTGGCATACATGTTTGAAACAAAGCACAGAAACAGCTAATAGAAAATGTGCATTGCATGTGTGCAAGGAAACAGTTATCCACCAGCCTCCGCTGCACTGATTTGATTATGTTTACTTTGTCCCCGCCTTTGTGTCTCTCCATTCACATGAGGCCTTGAGATTGACATTGTTTATGTGTACTAATGGAGCATCATGTTCACCATTATTTTTTTAGATTGCAGTAAGATAAATCATTTAGAGGGAATAATGAGGATCTCCGCACAGCTCCTGCTGGGTAACCATAGGAGGCATTTCCTGCTTCTGACAGCACGGACTGCGTCAAGTTCATAACTTCATTTACTCTGTAAAGTCTTGTGGCTTAGAAAAATCTAATATTTTGAGCTTATTATTTGACAATCAAAAATAAAAAAAATTTGATTGATTGTTGAATGGGGGTATAAATTATATATAAATTATTTTATTTTGTCTGTTCAATACAGAGGTCGTCAGGTGGACTCTCAATACCCTTGTGTGCATTTCAAGGCACAGTCTCACTTCAAGCCCCCACGGGAAAAACCCTCTCACTGTCCACATATGAAGTCAGCAGCGATGGGCTCCGAATCTCCCCCAACAATGGCAAGAAGGTAAGAGTATAGTTTATATTGGTGCAATGTACCAAAGTCAATTCGTCCAGGCATAGTCAGTGGTTGAAAAGGTTTCGTTATCCGAACACCGTTTTAGAAATCAAGATCTTTCGACTACCAACATTTTTGTTTTTTAAAAAGTTATTTTATTTTTGTGCCTTGATGACCCAAGATGTAAGCGTGAGACTTATATAAGTTATAGCTCCCTTTGGGCATGATCAATATGAGCTTAGAATGAGCAAATGCTAGCTGCTCAAAAAAGGTCCATCTAAGTGAAAATTACTTGTAGAAATGGTATCTTGATTTGTAAAACTTTGTCCAGATTACTACCTTGGAAACCTTTTCTACTAACCACTCTTGGATGAATGAGATATTACATCAACTTTATTGACATATTGACAATTGGCATGTTTTGAACATTTGCATATTTAGATTTGGCAGTAATTATTTTACTTTGTAGGTTGAAGTGTACCGCTCTAAGTCTGTAGGCCATGAGCCAAACGCAGATGACCCATCCTCGGGTGGACAGGTGGTGGATGTGAATGTGAGCAATGTGGGCATGGCTCTGGACATCGGCATGGGCATCGGGGCAGGAGTGGGCGACACCAACGTGAAGATCCACCTGGAAGTCCTGGAGATCTGTGACAACGAAGAAGCTCTGGACAGTGTCTCCATCATCTCCAACATCAGTCAGTCCTCCACGCACGCCCGCTCTCCTTCACTGCGTTATTCGAGGAAAGAAAACCGCTTTGTGTCGTGTGATCTGGGAGAAACGGCGTCCTATTCTTTGCTCATCCCCAGTGCGGTTAACACTGAGGCGGAAAGCATCAACATCACTATACCAGACACTGTGGAGGCACACCGGCAGAACAGCAGGCGCCAAATTCAAGAGTGCACTGGTTATCATGAAGAGATCCAGCTGCTGAATGAGGCCTATAGAAAACAAGTTGAGGAAGAAGACCAGTGATGTAAGGGAAAAAGCAAGCTACATTCCAATATTAACAGTAACGTATAAGCTGTTTCCTATGCTAAGACTGTTACGTTTGTTGGTCTACCCTTTTTTTTTTTCAAAATACTGCCCTGAGATTAGATTTAGCTTCTTAAATGCAGATAAAATAAAAATAAATGATGATTATTTAGGAATTAGGTTGTTTTCATGTGATGTAAATCAGTTCCAGTGAGAGAAATAGTCCAATTTCAAATCAACAGCAAACCTCTAATTCCAGTTCTGCATCTTTCATCCTAATAAACTAGATCACCAATTGGGATTGTAAGAAAAATGATGGTGACATTTTTGAAACATTTTTGATAAGTGTGTTAGGGTTAGGGTCAAATCTGACTTTTATAAACACAGCTGATTGTGATTTATAATAACTAAAGAACAAAAATAAAAGACAGAGAAATATGAAAAGACAGAGTATGGAGGAACAGTGTTATAGTGAAGCATCTGTATTCTTCCTAGGCTTGTGCTTGTCTGTCAATGTAAAATAGATAGAGGGGTAGAGGAGGGGCTGAGGTGGTCACATGTCTGATATGATAGAAGATAGTGCCGACGTCATAAGTGACTCAGTGGAGGAGGGAGGGGTCAGCTGACCTGTGAATCTGACTCATCCCTGCTATGTGTTTGTGCTTGTTGTGTGCCATGACTTTTAATCCCTAAAGTAGAGGAGAGGTACGCTGGCTGTATAAGTGCACTGCATAATAATGTCCCGTTTGTTAGATTGTGCTTTTTACCTTATTTTAAATGAGGAAAATAGTATGTTGCACCTTCCTGCTGTGTTCACTTTGTTACAAATATAATGTGACTGTTTTATAAAATAACAAAAATTAGGTTCCTATCAGGATTTATGATAATGCTGCTAAGTGTTTAAGAGAGGGTGCCAGCTATTATTAAAACGCTTTATGCTTAAATGAAAACAATTTGCATATTTTTACTCCAGCAGGTATATAATGAATGTACTTTAGTTTAAGCCACTTTAAAGATCCTGCTCAATTCAGTGAGCCACCTTGGTCATCGCTAGGCTACTGCATATAAACAGGAAAAAAACCTGTACATTAGCTGTGTTGTATATTTTAATATCATCGACAGTAAATGCCTAGCAGAAGGAGAAATATTTCTTCTACATGGATGACTAGTATGACATAGTTATTTACAGTATTTGCACTATTTCACAAATGTGTGCTTTGCAAATCAGCAATAACAAGATGTGTGCTTTGAACCGTTTTGTGTATCTTTCCCTTTTCTTCCATAATAACAGCTGAACTTGTTTGCTTTTTAGCCCCATCAGTATTATGTAAAATGTGTTCTAGAGCATATGATTGAGCGTTTGACAGCATTTAATCAGCTGCAACATGCTCAGTAAGATTGTGATCATTAAAATTTTATATCAGAAAAATGCTTCTTAATGAGTCTGTGCATTAGAAATCCTGTATACCTGCACAAGTACGGGAATTAATGTGGAATTTGGTGCTTGGCGTCTCATGAACACAAATCATTTTAGCCTCTAACGGAGCCAATGATCAAGTGTTAAACAAAGGTTCCTCAGACCAGCCTAGCACGGTGGAAGTAATCAAATCATTCTGCGTCTTACTTTTTCAAAATTATATGGTTCAGATAAATTTGTTTTGCTTGCCTATATGCAATATATATAAGGGCAACACACACTGATAGAACTTTCTTCATTTAAATACAGGCCCGACAGTTTTTAGACCTATTATTTAGACCTATTACCTTAATTTACATGCTTTTGCCACTCTGGCTCAGAAAACTTTGGGAGAGGTAGCAAACTACTATAGATTACTTCCCCTTACCTTCAAATTATTTTGTCAAATTATAATTATTTAATGGTTGTAATTCATATTATTTACATTTGTCGTCAGAGTCAGAGATGGTTTCTCAATAATTGTGTATGAGGTTAGCCACAGTAGAATGCAGTGGTCTGTCTAGGTCCACATTAGTTTAGTTTTAATTAAACTAGTCTATGATCTTCTAAAGATGTATGACACGCTTTAAAACCCCAGGTTTGTGTCTGTGTTGCGCCCGTTGTAGTCAGCCAATCACAGCATGAATCACAGAACTACAGCCGTCACAGGGATATGACGTCAGAAAAAGCGCGACATGCCGGTGGATGCTAAATGAACCCAGCTAAGAAGCTTTCCTACAGTATTTTCTGTGTGTTTTTAAACCTAACACACCTAGGGTGCAATAATCTGTTGATGTGTTGTTGGTAAGTGCCTATAAGAGGCTGAAACAAGAGTGCTTATTTTCGTACAGCGTTGCAAACAAACGTGATCGTCTATGGACGGTTAGCCCCAGCGCGGTGTCAACATAGCGGACTCTGCGTT
>BJKM01000019.1:1200000-1250000 GCA_015082035.1 Chaenogobius annularis | reverse complement strand
GAGTACGAGGAGCCCCGCACCCCTCAGTGTGATTTCTCCTTTTGTCCCCGTCAATGTTTCAGATGGGCGTGGCATATTTATTCGGATTTGCTTCCAAGGCGTTAAATTGGATGAGCGACGCACACGTGCCGAACTGTCCCGGAAATAGCGTGTAGCGCAGCCTGGTCTACACGCAGCCGGTCACGTACGCTCACGGTGGATTTGCACTGCTGCAGGCTGGAGTAGGTGAGAACAGTTCTGCAGGCTGCAGGCCTCTACATCATGCTTACGTCTATTTATGTCCTCAAACACATTTCCTTGTACATCATACGTGGACCACGGCTCAGCATAAAAGAGATCGTGAAAGAACTCATTTTTGACTTACAATGTGTAAGTCAAATAATGCAAACTTTATTGTGACACTGTGTTTGAGAGCGCTGTTATTCACGTCAGTCTGAACATTTGAGTTCCTAAACAAACGTTAGTCATATTGCTGTAAAAGCCCGTGACAGACTATAACGGCTGCATTACATTGTTTGAGCGTTTATTCATGTGTAAACAGAAAAACAACTGGTAAGTCTTCACTACCCCGTGCGTAAAAGTAGCCAATATTCTGATTCTAGTGTGTTTTCCTCAGGTCTTTTTATCAAAATGCCATTGCACAGGCCCACGTACCACGGAAAGAGTGTTAATAGTGAAGTAATCGTTACAAGGACGGAAAAACGTGGACATGAAAGCAGCGCTTTCTCTCAGTGAAAGGAGTTGCTCCAGAAAATGAAGGGAGGACGTGGGCTACGTGCGCATCCAGCACATGACGAGATGATGAAATGGAGAGCTTGGGACACACGGTTCTTTTAAGCCCAAGCCCTTGTCGCGGATCAGTCTTAGTGAAAGCCACGCAAGAAAAAAGTACTGGACAGCAAGTTTCCCGTGGTCCATTTGGCATTTACCGCGCGTGCCGGGCGGACATGGGACTGAACGGGTTTTGCGCAGCCCCCGCTGGGAGCCCCACGGCTGCTGAGCTGCTCGTGGGTCTCGCCTCTCAGACCGAGTCTCCTGGAATCACAACCCCAACCAAGCGGGTTAAAACGGGGCTACCACTTTACAACGGTGTGATTTCTACATCTGCCACAGTGGAGGGAAGCCACGCAGGCGTCAAGGCTCAAACTCCAAACTGTTATCCAGCTCAGTTCCATGGCACATCGACCTGCTCTATGTACAACCTGAGCAGCAGTGTCTGCGTGGAAGAGAACGGGGAAAGAAAAGGTCAAGACAACAGCCATTTATACCGAAGGCTCAATGGTGATATCAGAAGCAGACAACTGCAGCAGAAGCGCAGAGCTGGAGAGAAAAGAGATGTGGGACCAGAAAGCCTTAATGGACTTGTAGGCTCTGGAGGGTTAGGTAGCACTGTGGACTTTGTATATTCTTCAGATGACTCAGGGGACATCAAGAGGAGAAGGCTGGCTGATGGAAGTGCTGCTCATAAGTCTGTACACTGTGCATTGACCTTCACTCTTCCTAATAACCAGCAAAATGAACAAAGCGTCTCTTCAGCTCAGCCCAAAGCACCAGTGCACATCAGCAGTATCCCTGGCCCTTCTTCTGCAGCCTGTGTCTGGTCAGCTGAACGCTTAGCCCAGCAGCTAATTGTGCCCTGTATGAGGAACTATGGGATCTGTGTTAAGGACCACTTTTTAGGCCCACGCCTGGGTGAGAGAATTTTTGAGGAGGTAGAGGTTTTAAAACAGAGTGGGAAATTTCGAGGAGGCCAACTAGTAAGCCAAAAGGGCATCCCGTCTGGGAGCATCCGAGGAGACCAGATAGCCTGGATCGAGGGCTGTGAACCAGGTTGTGAAAACATCGCCACACTGATGGCTCGTATTGACGAGGCCATCATGTACAGCGCCGCTACAGGACAGCTTGGGGACTGTGCCATCAACGGCCGCACCAAGGTGAGAAGAGAAACGTCTATTTTAGTTTCTACTGTCATCAATCCTTCATTACTTTCTTGAATGTTCTTGATATTTCAGTAACACTTTCATGAATTGCCTAAAACACTTCATTCATGCAACAGAGCTACTATTACTTGTATGAGAGCTGGACATAAGCAGCTGTCTTCTCATGGTGCCTTGTTTGCCCACGTTTAGGCCTGTCTATGTTTGCCTGTGTCTGGCCTCATACCACTGGCACCAAGTATCTGCCCTGCCATCACAAAATGTTTGCCTTTGATGAGAACTTTATCTTCACCTTCCTCAGCCATGCAAATGCACGTAGACTGTCTGTTTGTGTTTACTTTCAGTTGGCAAATGCTACACACTGAAAGAACTTGAGAAAACGAGGCAGGTCTTAATGAATATAAAGTCATGCCTGTTGCCTTCATTTGAGCAGAGTACTGTGCTTTATGTTTTGTTTGCGCCAGTTAAAATGTGAATATGCTTAACACTTGGGCTCATTATTGTCCTGGTTTAGTCCTGTTCTAGTCCAGCTGTGGATCTGGATTTAGAACCAGTTTTGTCCCAATTTTGATGTAGTCATTTTGAAAGTCTACAAGTCTACGTATTGACTGTAAATTGTGCTACAGACAAATATCAGTCTCAGTATCAGCAAAGTGAACCATTAATCAGCTGTCTAGACTCTAGACTTCCTCTACTGTATTTCCTAATGTAGCCTCTTTTTACAGTCATCTGTAGTCAACATTTCAAATAGTTCTTGCACTTTATAAAATGCTTTTATGCAGTTCTAATAAAAAATAGAAATAATGACAGATATTGAAACATTACATTCTAAAATCACTCAAAAATCTGACCCCAGATCAACTCTGGCTACAGTGGCCTACCACTAGCATTTGTAGGGAGGAGGGATGTAAGATACACAATTTTAGTCTCATGAAAAAAAGGATTACTGAGACCAAACTACAGTGAATTCTTTCATCTCCAACACAATTATTCCTCAAACTTACCAGCTTTGTGAAATTAAATTTTCTGAATGAAACGAATAAATAAAGT
Organism: Chaenogobius annularis; assembly: GCA_015082035.1. Taxonomy (NCBI): domain Eukaryota; kingdom Metazoa; phylum Chordata; class Actinopteri; order Gobiiformes; family Gobiidae; genus Chaenogobius; species Chaenogobius annularis. The sequence goes on along the minus strand of BJKM01000019.1, from coordinate 1,247,013 downwards.
TAATGTGACAAAAAAAAAGACTTAATTTTGCTTCTAAAATTGGCATGATTATTTTGTTGTTGATGATTATATTGTGACCTGAATAATCAGGGTGATAAATTAACTGAACAATCTTGACATTCTTGGTGGGAGATAATGAGGAAAGCATGACATTTTATTTTAAATAATTGTGTCCAGAATTTGTGCAAAGTCACTCTGGCCCTGTCCTCTGTTTGTTTGATATTTGGACACAGAATTTTATTTCTGAACACCCATTTGTTACATATTTGATTTTTTCCCCACCTTCATTTCCTAATGATGTATCATTTCAGAATCAGAAAAGGTTTATTGCCATTGTCAATGAACAAAATTCACAGACATAGGAACTTAACAGCATAAAACACTGAGCAATAATAAAAACAACTTATATGAAACATATATGAAATCAAAAGGGCATTTCCTCGGTGACTGCACATCCCGGTGAACTCGACCAGATTTATATGGGGGTCCATGGCCTCTTTGTCAGATCCTTATGACACAAGCCATGGTGAATTCAAAGGTCAAAGTCATTCTTAATGTTAAACAATATTTAGACTGTCTGGTGTCACACAGAGCTGAATGGGATTTCCATTTTTGAAGGAGATTTTACAGTGTACACATCTCAAGACAAAGTTGTTATTGTATTATTGTAATACTAACCACACAAAAAAAAGGCGGTGCCATGGTTTGATACCACAACAAATATAAAAACATTTTTTTTTAAGCAATAGAATATTTTCAACACAAAATATTAGTGGTGTCTTTAATAATGTGGTCTTATGGTCTTCTGATGTAGATCAAGATCATTCTAAAGCTATTCAGGGTCCAATTTTGTTCTGTACTGTGTTTTTCAGTATTGATCTTTGCTTAAATGAGTTTTGATGGTGAGTTTTTACCCTGAAAAAACTTGAGTTATTTTTACTCTGAATTTTAGTTGCTGAATTTTGCAATAGCCTATATATTTTTTATATATCTTTTTGCTCAGTTTTAAAAGAACACAATGACAAAATTTTAGAAATATTCAATATGTATTTTCAAGCCCTCGTTTGGCACAATTGGCCTATTGGCTTTTCTCTTTTGTGAGTGGGATTTACAGTTGAGGAATCAAGGAGAGGAGGGTTTGTGGACACATGCTGTATTAACATGTGTCCAATTTACAATTTGTGTTTTTATTTCATTGTGTTGTTTTTATGTGAGTTGATGGTTTCTTCATCGAAAACATTTCATTGCACTGTTGACTGTGTGTTAACTTGTATATGACAAATAAACCAAACCCTAAATACTTCAAATATATAGTTACGTATCACTAATCTGTTTTAGAGTAACTTAATGGCATCTGGCCGCCCGTTAGTTACTATAATATATTGCAGTAGTACACTGTAATCCAAATTACTGTAATATTACTGTTTATTTTACAGTCATTTACCCCCCCGTGTTTTAAAAATATATATTTTTTTGCTTTATTTACCAGTGAAATATGGAATTATGACGGTGAATAATTATTCTCTCCCCAAGAATTGAATTGAACATTCCAAATGTTGTAGGATCCCGCTGTTAAACACGTAGAAGTGTCAGTGTTAGAACAGACCAGGGCTAAATTATATTAACTTCAGTTTTCAGATGTACTTGAACAATACCTTTCAATATTTTATTTGGTTGATACATTATAAATAGTAATACAAATGTAAACATACTTTTGTATGTAAATATACTCATACACATTTTGTCCCTTGAGGGAAAGTGAGGCCCCACCTCACTTTATCATTATTATTACAGTTTTTCTGACTTTTTCATTTATCTTCCTGTCTTGTCCTGTTCAAACCAGGACCAAGACCTAAAACAAAGGACTAAACTTAGAGACTCCTTGACCTTCGATCCTTTCTGGTACTTTAAAGTCACACGGTGTTGCAGTGGCCTTGGTGTGGAATGGAGAACTCGCACGCAGGTCTCATGTCCCATTGGCCACATAAATAGCCCCTTCCCCCCGCTTCACACATCAGCGTCAGGCAGGGGAAAAACCAAAGTCACGCACCATTGTTTAAGGATAAATTCAATTTTTAAAAATGTAGTTTCAATTTATTTCTGACATCTGTGTTTTTGTGTCTTTGTATATTCGTCACAAACCTATTGCAAGATGTTACACAAGTATTACAAGAGTATTGCTTGTGTGTACTATACACCTTGACTATGTCCTGGTCTTATTGCATATGTTACTAATGCTTTGCTTTTCCATTTGTATTTCAGGCAATGGTGGCTTGTTACCCAGGAAACGGTGCAGGTTATGTTCGCCACGTTGATAATCCAAATCGCGACGGGCGATGCATTACATGTATCTACTATCTTAACAAGAACTGGGATGTCACGGTATGTTCATCAGAATAGCTTACTTTCAAATGGTTTATTTTAGTACATTTGTAGACAGAAAGGTTGGAATTGAAGTGGCATGTTGTGGCTTTAATTTTTTTCTTTGCATAATAGAAACATGGTGGAAAGCTCCAGATTTTTCCTGAAGGCAAAAACATTGTCGCCAACATTGAGCCTCTTTTTGACCGTCTGCTGATCTTCTGGTCCGACCGCAGAAACCCACATGAAGTTAAACCGGCCTTTGCAACTCGGTCAGTGTGCACATTTCTGAGGCAATAGCTCTTCTTTCCTTAGTTATTTTGATAACTAGTATCACAGAAAGTCACTGAGGACCTAGCAGTAATGTGCATATTGATTCACCTGGGTTTAGATCAGATGCCCTTCTGGATTTAACCTTCTTGCCACTCTGGCTTCATTATCAAGTCCATTAATCCTCCCAAGGTGTGTTCAACCATAACTACAGATGTGCTATCCAGTTGTGTGAAAAGTCTAGAACAACAAATATTGTATGTGGGGGTGAGGTGGACTATAAGACAGGAAGTATGTGTTTCCTGAAGGGCTAGGTGGAAGGGAAGGTTCGATTGCATGACTCGTGCTGGAGAGGCTCAGACATTAGAGACAGGAATAAACAACACAGCCCCAAAAGAGAGAAGCCAAATTGTAGGAGTTAACCCTCTGTTTCCATTTGTTCCAGATAAATGCCCTATCTTCTGTCTAACTTTATTTTTATTTGACAAAATAAAGTACATAACTACAATCGATTGTAACTTTTTTTTTTTTTTTTCTTCCTTGCAGTTATGCCATTACAGTCTGGTACTTTGATGCAAAAGAGAGGGCAGAAGCTAAAGAGAAGTACAGACTGGGTACATGTTTTTACTGTGATGTCTTTTCCACTTTCATAAGACCAATCATTGAATCACCTGTCATTGTTTGTGTGTTTAAAACTAATATACCTCTCTCTGTGTCCATAGCAACAGGACAAAAAGGCGTTCAAGTGCCTGTCACTCAAAACAGCAGGACATAAGTCTCTTGTAACCACTGGAGGGTGATCAAGGAGCATTATGTGCCTTCACATCAGTGATTTGAAGGTTTGAGCCGATGTTGTGTTCGCACCATCAGTGAGCGCTGCATGTTGAGCAGGCAGCAGAAATAACACAGAACACAAGTTGCTCTATACAAGATGTCATGTTGAATCAAAGGACATATCGAGTAAACACATGATTTAAAAAAAAATCTTGACAAATGTGTTGCTTCTTCTCTGTGATTTGCAGTAGAATGGCATTATGTCAGTTCTGTGATGAGACGAAAGGGACTCTCACTTCTAACAACAGGGTTTTGTCCAATAATGTATCCCGTTTCTCGACTTAAGGCAGTCTTTATCTCGTAATTTGGTAGAGAAGCACAAAAATGCCTGACAGTTACGGTTTAACATGAACTCAAAACATTACAGGCCTATAAAGTTTTTTCCCCAAAGCTGTTGGTGTTTTACTTGAAGACTGAAACGAGATGTGCAGCCCATTTGATGAAAACTGTGTTGTGTCTTTTGTCAATGGTGAATGATTGTTAGATTGATTCTAGTACAGGTTCAATCTTCTGTGAGCTTGTCTGCCCACAACAAAAAATTACTCAAATCTCCCCAGCTGGACTTTTAAGTTTACGAAGCAGGTTCTTTTTGTCCAGGTTTGTGTGCTCTGAGGCCTGCTGCTGCTGTGTGGGACATGTGGTGTGAATGGGTGTGTGAAACATGTTCTTTTACTTTTTAGGAGCACTTTATTGCTTTATGTGAAAAATGGAGGAAGGGAATTTCCTTGCTGTGGACACACGGCTAATGAAAAGCAATAATAATAATAATAGTTTTTTTTGGTAATTTAATTAAAATGTTTTCTAAGCTATACTGTGTCTTTGGTTTTGTTTATTTACTAATCCCACTTAAATTATGGAGGGGTCTGAAAAATATTCATCGTATGTACATTTCCACTGAGACAGAATCTAAAAAATAAAATATCGAATGATTTAAAAATAATTTATTTGTATGTTAATCGTTTGAACCCGTGCCAATCAGCAAGAATTCTGGCTCTCAAAGACCTGTTAGTCTACCTTTAAAAAGTCCACCTCTACTCCACTTAATCTAAATTAGTAGCACCTGTTTGAGCTCGTTAGCGGCATAAAGACACCTGTCCACCCCACAATCAGTCAGACTCCAACTACTAACATGGGCAAGACCGAAAGAGATGTCAAAAGACACCAGAGACAAAATTGTAGACCTCCACCAGACTGGACAGGGCTACGGGGCAATTCGCAAGCAGCTTGGTGAGAAAATATCAACTGTTGGAGCAATTGTTAGAAAATGGAAGAGGCTAAAGATGATTGTCAATCTCCCTTGGACTGGGGCTCCATGCAAGAGCTCACCTAGTGGGGTATCACTGATGATAAGAAAGGTGAGGAATCAGCCCAGAACTACGGGAGGAGCTGGTCAATGACCTGAAGAGAGCTGGGACCACAATTTCAAAGGTTACTATCAGTAATCCACTACACCCTCAAGGATTAAAATCATGCATTGCACGGAAGGTTCCCTTGCTTAAGACAGCACATGCCCAGGCCCTGTTAAGTTTGCCAATGACCATCTCGACGATCCAGGGGAGACCTGGGAGAAAGTCATGTAGTCAGATGAGACCAAAATAGAACTTTTTGGTATAGAATCCACTCGCCGTGTTTGGAGGAAGAAGAAGGATAAGTACCATCCCAAGAACCCAATCCATACTGTGAAGCATGGGGGTGGAAACATCATGCTTTGGCGGGGATTGAATGGGGCCATGTTTTGCAAGATTTTGGGCAACAAAATCAGTCAGAGTATTGAAGATGGGTCGTGGCTGGGTCATCCAACATGACAATGACCCGATACTTTGTGAGAAGCATATTAAGGTTCTGAAATGGTCTAGCCAGTCTCCAGACTTAAATCCAATGAAACTCTGTGCTGCTCGGAGACAGTCCCAAAACCTGACAAATCTAGAGAAGATCTGTGTGAAGGAGTGGGCCAAAATCCCTACTGCAGTGTGTGCAAACCTGCTCAAGAAATACAGGAACTGTTTGACCTCTGTAATTGTAAACAAAGGCTTTTTTCAAACACTTATTTGCAGCAATAAGATACAAATTATTTAAAAATCATACAATGTGATTTCTGGATTCTTTGTTATCTTTTTTTTTTTAGATACTATCTCTCACAGTGGAAATGCACCTGTGGTAAAACATTTCAGACCTCTCCATAATTTCTAAGTGGAAGAGCTTGCAAATACTGATTTTTCTCACTGTATGTAGCTTTGTGTAATCGTGTGGTTAAATAATTTGGATGAATGATAAAGCATTTGACTACTGCTACATGTGGAAATTAAAAAGCTACCCATTAATTGTGTTGGGTAAGTTGGCTCAGGGGAGAGGAGTGTTTGTGATGTTTTGTATGTTTCTAAAAAATTTGGTTTATTAGGTTTATTAAACTAAAAATTAACATTAAAAAATGGAAAACGCATAAAAATTGGAAGTTAAATTGATTTTTAGAGGTTTCTTGACGCTCATATAAAAAATCTCCCACTTTAACTGAATTCAACCTGGTATTAAAGTGTATTATTCTGCATCACAACTTTTTTAACTATGGCCAGTAATACATTTTAAACCTTCCCGTTGCAACTATTGGGAAAAAACAATATATTAGCCAAGCTACTCTAAATTCTGGATGAAAGGTTATTATTGTGGTACTTGATTAATTTACACATTGGACCAAAATGTTGCAGGTGTTCATACAGACTCAATATGCAGCCTTTTAATTCTTCTTCCCTGTGGCCAACACTTACTGCAACTGTTTCTTCAATACTCCTTCTGTCCACCAGATGGCAGCGCATTATTGTAGCTTTTATCATGGCTCCAGTTGAACGTGAATGGCTCGCATTGTGTGACCAATGATGATGAATCGCAGCTTTATGCGCGGGCGGGTTTTCCTGGGGTTTGGACAGTTCACATATTCTCCTCTACACGCAGAGGTTTCCATCCCATTTGTACATTTTGTTTTTCAAAACGTTTTTGTGTGTGGCACAGGAGATTATTAGACTTCGAGGCCTAAAATAATCACTTGTTTTATTTTCTTCTCACTCTAAAGTTATAAACAACAGACGTTTTTGTCTTGAAGAAATAAAGAAACTGTTTATTTTGATTTTGTCAGGCCTGTAGAAAATGGCTTTATGTCTTTCTCTCTGGTTGTTTGCTACTCATAACGGATAAGACTTTTCAAGACATTATTTTGGCTGTTTTGATTTGATATGGTTCTGTTCAGAGGTGGGGTTTCCTCAGTTTCATTTATTTAGATTTAGTTACACGTTTTCAAGACTTCTGGGAGTAGTCCACATGGCAAAAGAAGTAGTAGTTTTTCAGACACTGTAATTTTACTCCTACTTGAGTTACATTTGGTAAAAAGTAAGTGTAATTCTTACTTGAGTAAAAGTGGTTCCTTCATGACAAAAGCTTTATGTGGACAATAAAAACAAAAACATTTCAACGTAATGCACGTGTTTCTTGCAACGTTCCTTCAGACATGATTCAGTTTTTCACCTTTTTGTGTCTCTTTTTTTGTGTAGCTTTGAACCAGATTGTGTGCGTCATTGAGATTTTATTTTTTTAATTTAAAAAAGAAAAAATAATGCATAAACTGTTGAAATATCACATATGATACACAACCTAATACAATACAAAAAAGGAGTTTGTTTTTCCAATTACATCAACTTGAAATTATAAATCCGATGTTATGTCCTATATAAACTTACACTTACTCTTATGGTTACTCTTCCGATTAGGTTCATTAGGTCTTCTGATGTAATTATCTTCTAGTTTCTTGTGAACAAACCTCTATTTTGACCACACATTGACAGTTTCGGCTGCACTCTGTCCTCACTCACATGTGTTACTGTGACGTGTCTGGCCAGCTGATTTAAACCGATTTTGGCATGGTCTTCTTCTTATTACTCTTCCAACTTGGAGCGCCAATTATGATTTTTCTTTCTCAACTGGTTCAGAAGTTGCTCAGGACACTGCAAAGTTTGAATTAAAAACCATGTGTGAATGACATTTTTGAAAATCAATTGGTTAGACAACTTTCTTCATTCAACAGTTAAACCAAGACCAGAAATGTTAATAATAAACCACACCTAAGATCACACTGGCATTCTCTTTGAGTGAAAATCAATCTTCCTCGTGTTATTGTTGCTTCTCAGGAAATTCGATGTCTGGGCTGAGGTCAAGGTTTCAGTTTAACCTATAACACGTTATGTATTATATTTGGTCTGTAAGTGGGTCACATACTTCTACAGCAGCACATTCTAGACTATGACAGATTTGTCTCACACATTTTCTCCGTGAAGAAAAGTCACTTCACTAAAGACTTCTTACTCTTATTCTCATTCTATGTCAGCTCAAAAGAGAAACTCTTGTTTGTCAACATCAAACTCTCCTTGGGCTGACAGGTTTTTCTTGTTAACAAACAGGTCTTTCCAGGAAATAGCTTTAGTCTTAGATGGGCAATATTTACAGATGTTCCCTACAGGAGGGTGACTAAAGCTGTCTCAGCTGGAGAGTACACGCCGAACAATAATAACATGACATGATCAAGCACATTCATTACGTTACACTATTGATCTTCAGAGCAATGACACCTACGATTACCTGCGTCATTTCTATTCCATGAACACTTCTTCTGCGTTCAGTTGTCAATACAAGTCTAAAGATGAAAAAAGGAGTAGTACAGTAGTACAAATGATTCGTAGTATTACTTTTAGTAATACTACGAATCATTAGGTTAGTATTGACAGGATACATGTTAGAAATAACACATTGCTGCTAAAAATGAGAATGGCTTAACACCAATATGTAATAATAATAATGTAATAATATATTTTATTACACTTTGCTGTACAGCACAAACAGGTGATGCTGCCAAGCGGAGTTACATGTCAGATCCATGGAGGGATGACCCCATTGTAAGAATGCACGATGTCACATCACTAAGAAGTAAGGCCATATTGTGGAACATTCCAGGCAAAGCAATAACATATTTACGGAGACAAGCAGGTGGTGGGCCCTAAAGTTACATAGTGCACCTCTAAAACAATAGCCTTTCTCTCCTGAATGACCTCCATGGGTCACTGGTACAGTTACCATAGAAACAATTTCATGACCATTACATCAGAATAGCAGGTGTTTCAGTGATTCAGTGTTACTGATCAATAGCCCGTCCTCTCACATGGGCCACTGTCAATTGACGCTCACAAAACTCATCCTCCTACGCAACATTGCGTTACACTGAGGAGGCGTGATTGTGTTTACCTCTAAATAGAAACTACAATAAAATAATGAATTAGGCAAACAGAATATGTATAATATGACGGCAGCACTACTTCACTGCTTCGTCTAAATATAGATACGTGTAAAGTAAAACCACTTCCTCCGATACCACAGACAACTGAGGTAATATTGCATCATGTAGAGTTTTGAGCCACTGCATTTGAACAGTATGGAAGGAGAAAAAGTATTCAGTTTAGATTGTTGTTAGATGTTAGATGTTTTGGATGATACATTTTGTCCAAGTGTTACAGAGGCAATGTCAGTGACAGTGTTGCATATATGAGGTGCCATAATGCCAAATAAATGTTTCTAATATATAAATGGACATAATAATTTGGTGTTGATTTGTGTTGATTTCTATGCCTTTTTGGTTTGGAAATTTGTGTATGTAAATAATCTAAGGATGTTTACTCGTAGGATTGTTCACGTATACTGGCAGTTGACTGAGCAGATCTGTCTGTGATGGAGCTTTCTCACGGGATGGGGTGGTTGGTGGTGACTGCACCTACCCCAGGGGCACATCCTACACAGGGGCTTAGCCTGTCTGACCCCCCAGCCAACCTCGGCTTGACGCTATATTAGGTCTGCCGTTTTAACCAGCATGTTTCCCATCTGAGAGTGAATATAGGAGTGGAATGCCACAAGGAGCTACTAAATCTGTCTTAATACCGGAACATAATTAAATGGGTGTATGCTATTGAATGCTAAAGAACTATTGCATGCTAACTGTGGGTGCAGTTAATCTTCAGTAAGAGCATAAAGGTGGATGATTATGGACACTAAATTAGTCTGTGCCAATACATAACATAATGGTTTTAACCAGGTCAGGTCTACTGCTGATTAATGTCTATGCAAATATTAAGGCAGATTAGTTGAGGGAACTGGGACAAGGCCCACAGTAAATGCAATGTAGAAAAGATTAGCTAAAGTCCCATACGTGCTCGAAAAACAAATGTTCCTTCACAGTATAAAGGACTTGTTGGCAGCAGAGAACTTTTGTGTAACAAAGCTGTCCACTATAGGCCAGAGCCAGCAGGTATTATCGGCTAGAGTAACATGAATACAGGCTGCCCTAAGGAGCCATTCACAACGAGCCAAGGCCAGTAAACGTAGAAAGGGCAAAAAGGAAGATGCAAATGAACAGTACAGTGTTGTAATATTAAATTGCAGCTTTGGCCCTCAGCCAACAGGAGATATGGGACTTTATGAAAGAGGCACCAGTGGATTTTCAAAATACCTGCTTTATTAAAGATGCAGGGGATGAAGAGAAACTAATCAAATATAAGACCCAGCTATAGCAGAGACTCACCTGAAAAAACCAACTTGGCAATAAACGACGTCTTTCTGAGAACAGCCCCTGGGAGTACATCGGTTTACTTGGATTATTACACAGTACATTTTAAAAAATCTCAAGAGGTCAACCAGTATAAAAAAGTAATTAAGTGATAATGAACAAGTAATTGATTTTATACTACAATGCAATATAATTAATATTTAATTACACACCGGTTAAGAGTGTTTTCTCATGTTGTCAAGGCCAAGCAGAAGCCTATCTGAGAAATGTTATCTATGAAGAGTCAAGTCACACCTATGACTTTCTTGAGTAAATAAAGTCTCTCTGACTTAGATGCCCTCTATTCTGGACTCAGCCAGTCTCCACCAGTCAAGACCAGGAATAAACTGTATGTCCACTTTGCACATTTGATATGAGCATTGATACACAGCTTCTGCTCAGAAAAAATAGCAGAGATTGTTGCCCAATAACAGCCTGGGCTTTCTGCCCATGAGGCAGAGTCTTGAAGACAGAAGTCAACAGTGAAACAGCCCAGGGAAAGGACATGTTAAAGCTTGTGTGAGCTGTGTGTGTGTGTGTGTGTGTGTGTGGAGACAGTCACAAATAAATGTATAACTTAAAACTTAAATAAAATACTACCAATTGTACACAACATGACAAAGGTCGAAATATTCACTGAGAGCAACAAATCTTTTGCATTTTTCTGTACCAGCAGTCCTTCTTTGCACAAATGGATCAGTAAAGGAAGGAACAGGAGGCAGATCACAGGGAGCGTCTTTCACAGAGAAAAGAAAACTCTTGTGTTATAACGTATCATGTAACTGCGAGTGGAAGCGGAAGGTCTGAGGAGAGGCTGGAGCAGTGAGCAGGGCGTGTGTTGAGCTCAGCGAATCACAGGCTGGTTTCCACATGCTGGGCCTCAATGTTCCACAGATGTCCTGTGGGAAGACTATGTTCTGAGAGTGTTTTTAGTCTTCTGCTCTCTTTCCCCTCACATTTCTCTGCTCTCTGAACTCCACATTGTGGTGGCTCTCACCTAAAGTACAAACATAAGCAGCATGTGTAGTGTACAGTCATCACAGGTATAGTCTCAAAGTAAACACTGCAGCATGCTCCAGGATATGACAGGCCTCCATCAGGCCAAACACAACTCAATTACTTAAAAGGCTGTAAACTTTAGTTTCTGCTGACATGGGACAAAATAAGGGTTATTAGTGAAAGAAATCATTGGAGATAATAATAAACATCATTTTCACTGAAGCATTACTCCCACATGTATCCTTTATCGATCACTCGGAGTCACATTTACTTTTCTAATTTGAACAAACATACACAGGACTGTACACCAACAGTGAAGTTTTCATCTGAAGTGTTTTATTGCCTTGTTGTGCGACTCAAATGTGCCTCCACTGTCACTGTGTGTGAACTAAACAGACAGCAGTGCCCTCTGCATGCACACTGCAGAGATCAGATGACTAAATGTGAGAGGAGGCAGGGGAAGAATGACTCGCCTATAGCCTCAAGTCTGCTGAAGGAGGATTTATAATAGACTAAATGTTTTCAGCTGAATACAACAGTGGGTTCAATCACCGACATTACAAAGAGGAACTTGCTGATTTATGTATTTAGTACCAAGCACTTTGTCACTGTCTCACGTAAAAGCTCTGAACTTAACCTTGTGACAATAGGAGAGGCATTGCACACCATTCTGAAAACAGGTTTTTACTTCTGTTCAACAGACTTGAAAAGAGTCTCTTGAACCCCTGTGTGGTGGTGGTGGGCTGAGGTCTTTACCCCAAGCATGACTGTGAAGGTGAATATGTTTGAACACAGCAAAGTATTGTTTAGCACAGATGACAGTCGGGCTATTTATTGCATAATTAACTGATTGATCTGAGGATTTTATCCCCTTAAAATTCCGGCGGGTATGTACAAACCTGATTGACATTTTCTGCATTTATTCCATTTTGTCCACAAAAATGGAATAAAAAAAACAAACTAGGCATTTTATAGGCATTCCACCTAAACGTTTTTACTTTATTCAAGGCATAACACATGCTCAATCTGCTGTACCTCCAAACCTACTCATATATTTACCAAAGAAAATCTTATCTTCCTCTGTGCAGACCTTGTTTCAGTTCAAATTAGAGTAAATCAGACAACCAAAGCCAAAACTGGAGTCTCCGCTTCACAAGAGTCCAGCCAATTGTTTGCACTCCAAAGCGTACAGCTTCAGTTTGAATCTGGGCTCATTTTAGTCGAACATTTTAGACGTTTTAGGGAAAATCAGTCGTAATGAATTCCATTTATTTCACTGCATGTTTGCTGACTTTTACTGACCAACAACCTTGTACTGTCCGAATGGCCTTTAATATTTAAGCATGTTTAAGCATTTCAACTCACTTTAAATACACATTTATGAGTAAAAAAAACCCCCCAAAAAAACAGTTTTCCAGAGCACATGCAGCGCTCCGGAAGCTGTAAACATTTACAGCACATGAGCTTGGGGGAAGCCTGAACAGGCATGTCTAATGGCGCTTCAATGGGCTGGCAGTGATTAAATTGTGTAAATGTATAAAATATTTCTGGAAGGGCTCTTCTGGTTACATAAGGCTCTAAGGAAATCTGCAGCATTTAGAGGACACGGGAGCCAATTTATATTTGCAGTCATTTCTGTTTAGTTACAGTAGCTTAAGCAGGAAACAAAAAAATATTCAAAATATTATCCATGGGCAGGGATATCTCCACCCACCTCTACACATGGTTTACATGTTTAAGTGCTGTGTCATGGTGACGCTGAATTCTAGTCATCCTGGTGAACACAATGATTTGTTCTTTTTATAGCCAGATATAGGCTAATATTGAATAGTTATATTTTAACTTCCGTTGGTTCGTTAATTAAACCACCCACAATGCTGGGAGCACTACATTTCATTTCTTTGCCTCCTTCTAATTTGTTGAGAAGTGGATAAGGTTTATTTCTCACCTGTTGTTGATACCTGAGACACAGCTTTGTCCAGGTTTGTTTCTATGGCCTACTTTCAAAAGGTCTCTTGATTCTCCTCTCATATTTCAAACTAGAACTGTATGTTTCCATGATTACAGAAACATTCTAATCACAAATCATTATGATCATTATTCTTATTTAATTCTTATGAAATGTTACAAAACATAGTTTTTATATAATATGCTCTGTGGGAAAGCATACTTAACATGTTGTTTTCTTCTCTTTTCTTTCTTTCTTGGATGCCGAGACAGAGTCAGAATCAAAGTACAGGTTTGGCTTAGATGCTTTGAGGGTTGATGCTCTGAGTGTGCAGCTTCCTGTCAAATCACATTTGTTAAATAATGGCATTAACACTGCGTGTTGTGTGTATATACCTTTGTGTTATTTTAGTTGGGGCCAGCTCTAGAAAAATTCCCTTAGTTCTCATGTGCCTGTGGATTTAGTCAGATGCAGACCCCTCTGACAGAGCAGCGCACGATTCCACACAATCACAGTGATTTCTCCAAACATTCGAACAGTCAGAGGAAACAAAGAATGAGCTTGAGACAACAAACCATAGCAGCAGAGAGGACAGCTTGCAGTCAACCAGAGCTTTGGTCCTATGGGCCTTGACGGGTGTTACAAGTGCCGTTCCCACAAGCCTCCACCGTTGGGGCCACAGAGAAGAGAGCAGGGGTTGTTGTTGGGAGTAAGATAAGCCAAGTCTTTCAGAGCACTTTGGACAAACTTTATAACAGTCAGACTGAGCTCTGCAGTCCACACACAAAGAAAGAATGTCTCCTGTTACAGTCCAAGCGCACAAAACAGTGAGTTATAAAATGGCATTCTTTTCCATTTTAAAGTCTCTTCCCAAAATGTAGTCATAAAAAGTAATGGAAAAGAGTACATTTTGTGTACTCTTGGTGCTCTATGTTTTGTTCATGCCAGATGTTAAATGAATATTATGTTGTGGCCTGCATGTGGTCCTCCTGGAGAGCTTTAGATGTTAGAACTAAAGCAATGATTGTATACATTGTTCAAACAAATTCCAAAGAAGGATAAATAAACGCAGAAGTGGGAGATCATTTCAAAGACACCAGTCACAGCTGGGAATTATGTACCCTCCCATTACCGAACCACTAGAACCAGTTTACAGTGACAGAGTGGGACTGCAAATAACTGAATCCTAAAGGTGAAGTCAGTCATGTTTTATGCATGTTGCACAGTTGTAAGCCTATGACTTTTAGCGGTAGGTCTTGAATTGTCTTCATTGGACTGAAGAAAAGTTGTCACCAAGCATTTCAGTATTGCAAGATCATTTTTAAAATTAAAGAGCCACCCATCAGTTATGTTCTTAAATTATAGCCTGACCTTGTGTCTAAAAACAAAAGGCTCTACGTCAAAGCAAACGAGTTTTTTTACACATGTACATCAAATTCGCATTATTCACAAGTCATACAGTGGTCATGTATAAGACAGTTTCAAACAAATCGAATTAAATGAGTTTACAAATGTATTTGTGCTGAATAATATTTCATTCTTGCTCTGTTTAACCAACCGTTTACTTTTCGGAGTCTAATTTTGGTAATTCAGGTAAAGTCAGAGAAAGACAAAAAAGCAACACCGGTCCACAAACTAGCATTGCATGCAGTCAATGGGAAATACTATTGTTTTTTCTTAGTTGTCCCATTTTACCAAAACAAGTTTCCCACTTTACCAGAACAGATAATTAGCTCAGGGCAAAGATGTTTTTGGGACGTTTTGAACAAAGGCGGTCGGGTCGGTAAAAGTAAATTTATTTAAGTGTTGTATAAGTACAGTTTACTTGAATCATATTTTTTATAAACTTACTTTAAGGTTGTAAATATACAGAATATAGGCAAATTACTGTAAATTCCTCTTTCCAATTTAATCATTCTAACCAAGCATGTCTCTTGTCTTTTTATCTAATCTAATAATTTCCATCATTCATACCAGTGTTATAGGGATGAGCAGCACGGATAAGACTAATCTACAATTTGCATCAAATTAACAACACTTATTTAAAGGCACAGCACATATCGTAATAATATAGTAAAACAAAAGAATGTTTTTTTACTCCTTTTGATGTTTTATTGTGCTAAAAATGTATTAATAACTGTGTCCTTACTGTGAGCGGGTTTACAGCTACACAAACCTGACTCGTAATTGGCCTGGAGGAGCCTCCTTCTGCTTGTTTCCATAGACATGGTCTATTGGTCCTTTAGCTATAATATTACACAGCATGGCATGAAATTGATATACCTCCAGACCTCTAGAAAGTTACATACTGGGCCTTTAAAGTGAAGAAACTCCAGACTTGGAGAGACTACAGTAACAGGCTGCTCACTGGCCTCTCCAAACGAGCTGTAAAACAGCTGCAGTACATCCAGAACGCTGCTGCTCGGGTCCTGACTAGAACCAGGAAGTATGATCGCATTAGTCCTGTGCTCAGGTCTCTGCACTGGCTTCAGGCTCAGGGAATAGACTTCAAAGCAGCTCTGCTTGTATACAAGTCTCTGCATGGTCTAGCACCAAAGTACATCTCAGACATGTTAGTGCCATATCAACGATCACCGACTCTGGGGACCTCAGGGACCGGCCTCCGGCTGGTGCCAGAATCAGGACAAAACATGGAGAAACAGTGTTTCAGTTTTACATAGCTAAAATCTGGAACATGTGAGACAGGCTTCTATTCGGACAATGTTCAAATCCAGACCAAACCTTTTTTTGAACCATGAGTCTGGAATATGACCCTGCCCACTTGCTTCCTTTCTGTGTAAATAAAGGGCATATTTAAATTTGCAATTGAATTTCTATTTGGCTAAAATATGAATAATATCCAGGCCTTCACTTTAGTTCTTCATTGCTTCTTTGTACAAAAAAGGATGTCTTCTCTAATATAAATACTTAGGAAAAGTTTGTGTTGTAACTAACCTTCCACTGAAACAGACCCTGCCCATTTGCTTCCTTCCTGCCACTCTGACAGTTCATCACGTCACGGCAACATCTGGGGAGGCTCAGTTGTTTCAACATGATTTTCATCAATCTCCGCCCACTCTTAATGATGCAATTGTTTTCTCAAATGTCTGCATTTATAATGCACTTCATAGTACAAAGAGCATAATCTTAACCAGGGGACATTACAGGACAGTATAAAGCCCTATAAGGCCAATTGGCCATATATTGTTCAGTCACCAATTGCATTGCACCATCATGTCCACCAGCTATATCACTCTTTTAAAGTAAACGTTATAATGATTTTTTTATAATGTTTTTTTATTTGTTCGTATTATGATTTTAATGCATTTTTTCTGTTGAGCTCTATAAACTTGCCTTGCCAAATTCTACTTTAAACCAATGATTTGACTGAGCACTTTTTACTTACCGAATAAATGTGGCTTGCCCTCTCCAGGTGGGTGGGGAGTCCGTGCCCCAAGTGGAGGAGTTCAAGTATCTCGGGGTCTTGTTCACGAGTGAGAGAAGGATAGAGCGTGAGATTGACAGGCGTCTGCAGTGATGCGCTCGCTGCATCAGACTGTTGTGGTGAAGAAGGAGCTGAGTCGAAAGACAAAGCTCTCGATTTTCCGGTCAATCTACGTTCCTCCCCTCACCTATGGTCATGAGCTTTGGGTAGTGACCGAAAGGACAAGATCGCGGATACAAGAGGTCGAAATGAGTTTCCTCCACAGGGTGGCTGGGCGGCGCTCCCTTAGAGATAGGGTGAGGAGCTCAGTCACACGGGAGGAGCTCGGAGTAGAGCCGCTGCTCCTCCACGTCGAGAGGAGCCAGCTGAGGTGGCTCGGGCATCTGTTCCGGATGCTCCCTGGGGAGGTGTTTCGGAAATGTCCCACCGGGAGGGAAGACCCAGGACACGCTGGAGGGACTATGTTTCTCGGCTGGCCTGGGAACGCCTCGGGATCCCCCCGGAGGAGTTGGAGGAAGGAGGAAGTGTCTGGGGAGTGGGAAGTCTGGGAGTCCCTGCTTAAATTACTGCCCCCGCGACCTGGCCCCGGATAAGCGGAAGAAGTTGGATGGATGGTGTAGCCCAATATTGACCAGGTGTGAACTGTCTGTGTATGTAAGGAAATGCAGTACTTCACCAATTCTGATTTCTGGTGACCTAAAACAAATATAAAACACACAAAAATGTTGAATGATGCAATTATTTTTGGATATTACATTAAGGTTTCCTGTTTGGAGTTGCCTGTATTACAAATTTTACTGGTAATTTCTGATAGGCTGAACATAGTAACAATCATTAAAATACCACATAAACAAGTAAAATAAATGCCTTTGACTGAGCTTTATTTATCCTTTATGTTGACAGATTACCACAATAGAATGCCATACAGTAAACACGTTTAGGCCTGTCCTCAAGCAATGAAAAACATCGCTAAAACAAAATGAACACTTTAGCAAAAAATAGTGGTTATGGCGAAGGAAAAGGAGTTCTAAAACGTGCATCAAAAAGTGTATTTCTCTTTAACGTGAGGACAAGACGCCCAGTCAGTAGTGCTCACAACACGCCGAGCTCTGGGACTGCGGCGAGAAGAGGCACAGGCAAAGACAAAACTAACGTGTTACTGCTTTAAACACGTAACTTGGGGAGTACTTGATAACATGGGTGCACAAAACTAACGCATTACCTTCCTCGTTACACTTTTATCGTTACTTAAAAAAGTGATTTGAGTTACCCACAACTCTGATCATTTCTCATGCTTGAATAAAACTGGTCCATTTGTCCACGCCCAGTCATACGTCACAGGGTGGGGGAAGCCTACCGAGACGCTAGATAAGGGCAGTGCGCACGCGGAGGTAAAACCCTGTAGGTCCAGTGTCAAGGAAGGCTGTCAGGTCTTATACGATTATCACATTAACAATAACTTTTTAACGGCAACACTTGGACCAACTTAACGCTAAAACTATGACCGAAAAGATAGACATGGAGGAGGCCAGGACGTCCAACGGGGAAGCGCACCTTGTCGACGAGCCCACGGGGAACGGACTGGACCCGCACAAGAATAGCGGCGCACAGCCGCTGTCAGAGCGGATCAAGAGGATAGTGAAGGCCAACATGCTCGTCATCCTCACCGTGGCTGGGGTCATCATTGGGGTCATCATTGGACTGGGTGTGCGCGAAGCGCACCTCACCAAGACGCAGATTATTTACGTAGGTTTCCCCGGTGAACTGCTTATCCGGCTGCTGAAGATGATCATCATACCGCTGGTGGTGTGCAGTTTGGTGTCCGGGGCCGCCAGTATAGACCCCAAAGCCCTGGGAAAGCTCGGCGGCTGGGCTATGCTCTTTTTCCTCGTTACTACATTAATAGCGTCGTCCATCGGAGTGATCATGGCTTTCATCATAACTCCGGGTGCAAT
Source organism: Chaenogobius annularis (assembly GCA_015082035.1). NCBI lineage: Eukaryota > Metazoa > Chordata > Actinopteri > Gobiiformes > Gobiidae > Chaenogobius > Chaenogobius annularis. Next base: position 1,228,570 of record BJKM01000019.1, on the reverse strand, counting down.
CACGGGGGCTAAACCGACACTAACAGGACTGAACGAAGAGGTGCCCCAGGCGAAAGAAGTCATTGACTCCTTCTTGGACCTGATCAGGTGAGACCACGCTACTTCACGCTGGCGCGCGCAGTTGGCGCGGTGCGTCACCACATTTGAGGTATTATCGAGATGTGGATCTTTAATTTAAATTCTCTGTATTGTAGTGTTAACTTCTTATCAAACTTTACAAGCTACCTGTGTAACTTCTATTAACAACTGCTGTAGGCCATCTGTGCTGTAGTCTAATGGCAATAATATAGGTCATTGCATCATACATGGCCACGCCTTCTCAGGTTTCTGGTTCCTGGGTTATGGCCCAAAGACTTTCTTTCTTCTTTGGTGGTGTTTTATGGCGGTTGGTATCCATAGTGTTACTTAGCCATTCTTTAGACTTTATTCTTTAGACTTTATTCTTTAGACTTTATTCTTTAGACTTTATTCTTTAGACTTTATTATTTAGACTTTATTCTTTAGACTTTATTCTTTAGACTTTATTCTTTAGACTTTATTCTTTAGACTTTATTCTTTAGACTTTATTCTTTAGACTTCATCCTTCTGACTTTAGACTTTATTCTAAAGTAGAGAAAGAGGGACAAGAGGGAAGGAGCTCAAAGACTACATTACCACCTTTTAAACAGTTTTGGTCTGTGTAAACCTGGAGAAAACTGAAAAGCGTTTGTGCCAATGATAAGTGACAGCAGCATCAGCGATGGGCAGAATTTCTTAAGATTAAGTACAAAACACGCAAACACGTGTCTTTAGGCTCCAACGCCATTTGCCACATTCTCTATTGACTTCACAACACCTCTAGTGTGTAGTAGACACGTGTTACATGGCAATGGCATCTGCAGACAAGAAGCAGCTGTGACGCCAAAAGTTAATGAATGGCATTGACATCGCCCCCTTTTTCATAGCATACATTTAATAAAAAAATATTCTTTTTCATAATATTCTTATCTTTTTATGTTGGCAGCTGCTTGAATGGAAAGCCCCCATGCATTGAGCTATATTGGTCTATTTAAGTGTAACCAATATTGTTAAATTGTTATTGTTAAAGTTGTCTATTGATTGAAATGATAAAATATATTGACAATCACAAAATTAGAGGTTGAAATTAGTTGGACAACTAGTTATTATTATTATTATTATTATTATTATTATTATTATTATTATTATTATTATTATGAGCTTTGGGTAATGACCGAAAGGACAAGATCGCGAATACAAGTGGTCGAAATGAGTTTCCTCCGTAGGGTGGCTGGGTGCTCCCTTAGAGATAGGGTGAAGAGCTCGGAGTAGAGCCGTTGCTCCTCCACGTCAAGAGGAGCCAGCTGAGGTGGCTCGGGCATCTGTTCCGGATGTAAAGGGAGATGTTTTGGGCATGTCCTACCGGGAAGAGGCCCCGGGGAAGACCCAGGACACACTGGAGGGACTATGTCTCTCGGCTGGCCTGGGAACGCCTCAGGATCCTCCCGGAGTAGTTGGAGGAAGTGTCTGGGGATAGGAAAGTCTGGGAGTCCCTGCTTAGACTGCTGCCCCCGCGATTGTTTAATTGTTTATTATCATCAACAATTATGGTTGGGCGATGTGCTAAAGGAATTTCACTATATTCTTGGAGTTAGAAACATTTCAAACTCAATTTCTATATTAAGGAATAGGCTCGACACCAATATCAATTTCAAAGCCACATTCATAACTTTAGAAAAAATTATAGTACTTTTTATGTTATGTCTTATACTAGTAATGATGAAGCTCAAGATCATTCTAAAACTGTTTGTGACTTGATTTAGTATCAACACTTGCTCTATTTTTGATACTTTCGACAACCCTAATCTTCATAGTGCCTTTAGTCATCATCTGCTTTATTGAAATTGGTTAAATCCACCTGTCAGTCACTCAGAGTGTTGAGGTTAGAAAACGCGTCTTTGTTTGAGCACAGAGCTGCATTCAAGAGGAAAATGTTTTAATCTCTATATGATAATTTTACCAAAACTATAATGGGTGTCATTTACGAGGGGGTTAGGGGGGGTCATGACTATCTCAATATTCATACGAATACTAAAATCAACCCCTAGGTTTGCTCATAATGTTTCTGTTAATTCATTTTTTCATGGCACAAACAGTAATATTGTGTTTATCAATCAAAACTGACATAAATAAAAATGTGTCATCTTCAAGAAACAAATGTTAGGGTACAGCGCGTGCGGATTAGGATTTGTACGGACATACAAAAAGCGCCTAACGCTTTAAAATGTGTTATTCTGGTCATAACTCAGCAGAGACGCAATCATAGAATATTAAATGCGGTCAAAAAAAATAAAAGGTGAACGAGATCTGTCACATTATACTGACATTCTGTTTGATTTCATGGTTCAAAAAAAAAAAAAAATGCGCTTTGAAACTTTGAACTTGGGGAAACGGCATTGCTGATCATTTATTTTTAGATTTAAAACCAGTCACCTCGCCAACTAAAAGGCAGTGGGACTTCAGGACAGTGGGACAGGTGGAGAGGAGTGTCCGGCCCTGTGGCACGATCACTCTCCGTCCGTGCGGCTTTGCAATTATCTGGGACCAAAATCCGCAGCAGTTTGTTCACCAATAAGGCATTACATCATCACAAGAAATGTTTTGAAGGTCTCGTTTACATGGACGAAGTAGCTATGTGTTGTTTTTGAAGGCGTAGGTAATGAAAAAAAGCACATTACACACTACTAAACGCCTTTTCTTCTTACTCTCACAGCATACTGAACTGGAGCGTTCACTGCTGCTGTTCATCAAATCGCGCTTTTATGTATCCACACCACGTCTTTTTAATGTCCTCACAGTGGAGAAAGAGACCATGCGCAACCACCGTGGACCCCCTCTCTGCAGAGCTCCCGTGCAACGTGCATCATCATGTTCGTCGCGTTTTCTCGCTTCAAACTCTGCATTGCGTATCGGCCCTGTCCTCTTCGGTAGCGGTGTTTAGTCCTACTGTTCAATATTATTAGAATGAGTTTTCCAACGTGTCCAACTCTCTGGTCCCAGACCCACAGATCGTGCACACGTGGCCACAGCGTCTGTGCTTACAACATTTACATTAAGCACAGTGTCTGAACAGTGTTTTTTAAATTGCCTATTTCAGGGATGATTGACTTAACAAAGCAGGATAGCAAATAGCAATGTCTATTGTATTTATAGCAGTGTTTCCCTAGCAACCTAAGAGCAGTAGTCACATTTTGTGTAGTGCCCTATTCTTATGGACTGAAGCGAATAGTGCACTTATGGTAAGTGTTGCTCAAATAAAGCTTCAAATATCTTCTTTAGCGCAAATGTCGGCTCAAATAATATATTGGCCTATGCTGGAGCTTATTTCCTCCCTTACCTTTTTTTGAACCATGAGTCAGGAACATGAACCTGCCCACTTGCTTCCTTTCGGCCACTCGGACAGTTCATCACTTCACAGAAATATCTGGGGAAGCTCAGTTGTTTCCACATGATTCTCATCAATCTCCACCCACTTTATGCCTCTCTTTCTCCTAATGATGCATCATAACTGGGAATCTGACTGTTTAGGATGGTCCGTTGTGATCTCATGATCCTTTTAGAAACAATGCATCTGGCCGAGTGGACAAACATTGATGTCCTGTCAGGGACCTTCTCTTTTAGTGAGTACCCAACAAAAATCTTTTCAAAATGCATAAGATATGTCTTTCAATCAAAATTGTTTTCTCAACTTTCTGCAATTATAATACACTTCATAATATGAAGAGCATAATCTTACCCAGAGGACATAAGGCCAATAGTGGATAAGCAAACAATGCAAAAATTGGCCATATATTGTTCAGTTACCAATTTTTCATTTTTAGTTAACATTGCACCATCATGTCTACCAGCTATATTGCATAAGAAAGTGCCTGAATGGTGGAAAAAATTCCAAATCTACTATTAAAAAGCTGTCTAGACCGTTGTGTTTTATTAGTGGCAGCTGTAAATAAGGGAGGGTCAGACCTTAATGACTTTCTCATGCTAAGCATTAACCTGCGTCTGTCATTATGGGCACCACGAGATTAGCCAGATGCTTTCTTTTCCAAATATAAACTTCAAACTCTGAACTGTTCCTCGTGTATTTGAAGTTGTTGTCAGCACATAGACACAACAAAGTCGTATAATAAACACATGATAGCTAGTCGCTCTTATCACGCTCACGTTTCGTATCTGCGTCAAATGGGAAACATCAGAGATTGCTCACGTCTAACAATTAGTGATTTGTATTGATCCCAAAATATTCATATATCAATACTTACTAAGGTATTGAGAAATATTAATTCTCTTCCAAAAAAAACTAAAAACATCTTTCAAAATCGCTGTTTTTATATGAAAATTTGAAATACTTTAGTTTTACTTTAGATATGTTTTTGTTTATCTGCATATTTTGGATTGGAGCGAACAAAACAAAACAAAACTCTGTAGTATCGGATTAATATTGTGATTCTTAACATAGTATTACTGGATATTGGATCGAAACTAATTGCCCCTGGTGGGATTAATAAAGGTGCCTGAATCTGAAACCAAATTCACTGTAATCACCCATTACTAGTTCCAAGTTAAAGAATTTCCCAAATAAATATCAGGTTGTCATATGTTATCTAGTACATTGAACCCAGAAGTAAAATTTTACAGTTTGTGTTAATAAATTTGAATTTCTATTTGACTAAAATATTAATGATATCCAGGCCTTCACTCTACTTCTTCATTACCTCTTTTTACAATAAAGCATGTCCTCGAGCCTAAACCTTCCACTGAAACGGTTCTTTTTATTTTTAACAACCCACGTTGAGTCAGAAGTGTGTCAGTGTTCTGCTACTGCCAGAATCACATGATTACACTGACTGAAAGAGCAGCTTTTGGAGTTAATGCCTTATTATTCTAAATCCAATACAGACAGCCTGGGGTTATGGGGACACTTGGGTTTACCTACAGTATGTGCCGACGTAAATGAATGACTACAGTTTTATTAGTTAGGGCCGGAAATAGGATTAATAATTAAACTCTTCGCTTTTTCTGCACGATCATCCTTGTGATTCTGTCTTTATTGAGTTTCTCTCAAAAATACTCATGTCCTGGTTTGGCTTGATCTCGTCAAGGTTTACGTCAGTTTATATTTTGATGATGTTGTGAATGCACCCCACATCATCTGAACTATCTGTTATATAGTTTGTCCTTTTTTCTGTCTGCAGGAACATCTTTCCATCCAATTTGGTGTCTGCTGCCTTTCAGTCGGTTAGTAATACAATTCAGTGTATCATTTCCTTACGTATTTTTTATTGAATGTAGCCAGTATTAAGATTCATTCTTTGCAGTATGCCACTGGCTATGAGATGGTCAAGATAAACCGTACTGATTCGAACATCACACTGGAGAAGGTAAACTGTTCAGACTGTTGTAATATGTTTTACACATTATGACCTGCTGTGTGTATTGTTGATTTGTGTTCAGATTCCCGTTAAGACTGACCAGGATGGCATGAATATTCTGGGTCTGGTAGTGTTTGCTATAGTGTTTGGTGTGGCACTACGAAAGCTCGGAGAAGAAGGAGAGATTCTGATTAAATTCTTTAACTCATTCAATGAGGCCACCATGGTGCTGGTTTCCTGGATTATGTGGTAAATGAATCAAATATTTGAAATATGTGCTATACACATGTAGTAAAAATATATATTGTCTACAAGATAACATTAATTTGTTGTTTTCTCAAAATATCAAAGATTTGTTTTCCTCTTTTACCTTTTTTACAGGTATGCTCCTATTGGTATCATGTTCCTTGTAGCTGGTAAGATTGTGGAGATGGAGAATGTCGGAGAACTCTTTGCCAGCTTGGGAAAATATATTGCCTGCTGTATTGTTGGCCATGCCATCCATGGTGCACTTGTCCTCCCTGCAATCTACTTTGTCATTACAAGGAAAAACCCATATACCTTCCTCTGGGGTATATTCACAGCTCTGGCAACAGCTTTTGGCACAAGCTCCAGGTGAGTTGGCTCTTGTCTGAAGTCTCAAACTGGTTTAACAGTTGTATTATAATGTACTAAGCATGAATTTCCTCTTTGTGTGGCAGCTCTGCAACCCTGCCCTTAATGATGAAGTGTGTGGAAGAGAAAAATGGAGTGTCCAAGCACATCAGCAGATTTATTTTGCCCATTGGAGCGACTGTAAACATGGACGGAGCGGCTCTCTTTCAGTGTGTTGCTGCAGTCTTCATTGCTCAGCTCAACAACTTTTCTTTGAACTTCATCCAGATCATCACCATTCTGTAAGCTCCAAAACCCCAGTAAATAATAATTATTCATTTGTATTTTTAATTAACACATACTCTTGCTGCTGACAGAGTGACCGCCACAGCTTCAAGCGTAGGAGCAGCGGGTATCCCTGCCGGAGGAGTCTTGACTCTAGCCATTATCCTGGAGGCAATAGGGCTGCCCACAAAGGACATCTCTCTCATCCTTGCTGTTGATTGGATTGTGTGAGTATTTCAAGGTTTACTAAACAAAATCTAATTGTGTTTTGGCCCCTGTGTTTCATGACTACCGTTGGAGTGTTTATTTAAATTGTACACCCAAAAGTGAAGGGGCATTCATCTAGTTTGAACTAGTTTTAAGCATTTATTTGAAAATTGTAAGTTGATTGATGCTATGACAGTTGGTAAATTTACATGACAGACTGCCCTGTTAAATCATGAGCCTCAGTATTCCAGACTAATCCAAGTGTACACTTGCATGTCTTCTTTCAGTGATCGTACCTGCACAGTGCTGAATGTAGAAGGAGATGCCTTTGGAGCCGGCCTCCTGCAACACTTTGTTGACCGCACGTCCAAAGATGGAGGAGACAGACTGAATGAGGTCAGGGTGGGCCAGGCCGAGTCTGAACCTGAGCACTCGCCTCTCATCGAGAAACGAGGAGCTGAGGCTCGACCTAATGAAAAAGAGTCTATCATGTAATATATTTGGGACATAGACACTACTCCTATTACTTTAAATCATTGCTCATCAAACCACTCCACAAATCTAGCACAAAGATAAAACTTGACAGTTCAATATTTATTACAAACTATGCAAAGAGATGATTTATGAATCTATACTACGTTTTGGGAACGGTACATGGACTGGTGCTTCTACCTTTTTTTTTCTTTTTCTTTTTAAAAGTAAAGTTATGAGATGGACACTGTTACACTTCATCTAAAATGTCTTTTAAGCATACTAATAATCACATATGAACCAGGCGTTACAGATAACACTGATAAAAGGTCTTACGGCTTCTTGAAGTACTAGAAAATACTAGGTTTAATACATGATTGTTTTAAATACAGATGTGTGTGCCCTGAGTACCTTGTTCTGGAGCTTAGTTTTTTTTTTTAGAATTCTTCTACTATGATTTCTGTAGATACCTAATTTTGTAAGTTTAGCTCATCATAGTTTATGTCCTAATTGTAATTTTGATAACAGATTTTGTATATATATTTACCATTTCAATTTATTATAAAGAATGTCACCTTATCCGTTAAATATGCAGTAGAGCCAAAATGTATTGCTATGTAAAATTTTTATAATTTTTTTTTTCTGGTTCCTAAGCATTATATTTATGGAAATTGTCACTGACCCATTTGCTTTTTGGGGAAAAGACGATCTTATTTATACTGTTCACTTCAGAGTAGGTTTATTCTTTACACTGAATGAAGGAATCAACTCTGGACATTTCTACCGCTTTTGTTGGACATAAGTAACAACGACAATCACTGTGACTCAGGTTTAACATTATTCACAACTGTGCCGAGTTGCTCTTTATACTCCAAGACCAAAAATCTCACCAATGCTGGCTGCTGGACTAAAAACACTGAGTTGCTGTTTTGTTTATATTGTGTCAAATCCCAAAGAGCTCTGAATGTAAGTGGTGTGAGGTAAGACTTTGTTGTTGACAGTGGATCGCTTGACCTAAACCATTGTTGCCTAAAGAGAGAAAGTGGTTTTCAATTCAGCAAAAAAGTAAATGTATATTGTTACTAGTTTTTTTTATTTTTATTTCCAGCATTGTTACAACTTTCTAAACAAATCCAAAGATGGTCTTTTTTAGAGTCTCCTTACAGTTTATCATGTGTTTTTTGTGGCTTGTAAAGAATGTGAGCTAATATTTGACAATAGTTCGACAATTCCCATTTAAAGCTCAAATGATTAACAATAAACCATTTTATCTGCAGTTTATTTTGTTACGTACTAAAATCCTTTTGAAGAAATATTGGTCTAATTGCAACAAATGATCATTAGATGTTGCACTAACTGAACCAATCGGACATATTGCGCCGCTTTATTTCATAGAATTAAATACATTTATATTGTTGGCCTCTTGTACATATGTCGTCAATGAAATGATAGCTGCTTCAGTTTTGTTGCTTTTAATGATCAATTTACTGTATCGATTTTTTTTTTGTTACCTTTAATTTGTCAGTACTACGGTATATTTGGAATGGGTCATGACATGAGGATTTCGCAGGAAGAATTATGGGATGTTCATTAAGTAAATCAATAAATGCCTTTTCTTACCGTGTTGCGCAATAGTTTTGTTTGTATATTCTTTAGTATAATAAGTGATGTTTAGTGTCTTTGAACTGTATGAACTATATTGTGGATAACATGGAGTGTTCTTATGACACACACGTGGCATGCCATGTAGTTTTTCAAGCAGCCGTTTCAATATAGGATGTATCTGCCATCTAGCGTTCAGAAGTAGCAATCACCACAAATATTTGGTGCTACACTTTTGTTTATTTACAACAAAAAAAGGCCACACATTACACACAAGCAAATTTAAAACATGGCACAATAATTTTATTTCAATAAGATAAACATTAAAGTGCACTACACCGGTATAGTATGAGGTTTGGGCCATGAACTGTGAGCACCACTGTTTATTCATTTTGTGAAGATGGATCAACATTTTACTGACAGTTAAGCAACATTACCACGGCATACTAAACATATGACGACTAACAAAACAGAGATATAGCTTGAAACTATTTTCAGTCATATGCAAATGGTACATAGCAAATCTACACAAAACTATTCGAACCGAATGTGGAATAAATGTACTTTTATTTCATTCTACTGTTTCTATTTGAGTCCTTTTGTTCTTTGTTACAAGAAATATCTGTCTGCCATTGTCGTTTGACAAATTTTGTTTCATAATTTACTTTTGTCTAGTCTCTTCTTGGCTGGATTAGGATACTGTGGGTTCTCAACAACTCCTTCTCCAAACTTCAGCTCTAAAAATGCCCGGTGGTTGTTGGGTCCATAGGCAGTGATACCAGCAAAAGACATTGGCACCAGTGGTTGCAGAAAGTGCTCTGGAAACTCCACATCTTGCTTGTGGTCTGTCCATGTATCTTTAGTCATAACACCATTACGTGGGTAAAATGGCCACAGGTCAACATGGAGGTGATTGGCCTCGCTGTACTGAACTCTGTAAAAGTCTCCCTCCACCGCTCTCTCCCACACATAACCATTAGCATCTACCAAAGAACCAGAGTCTAGATTCTTAAGATGATCACAGTTGGGTACATCTTCCAGGTAAATTCCCAGGTCCACATCATAATCCCACGGAATTATGTCTTGATGTCTAACGGCACCTAAAAGGGTCCCACCCTCCAGCCAGTACCGGACCCCTGAGCTCTCCAGAATATTAATTACATACTTAGTGGTTTCTCGTAGTGCTTTCAGGCAGCATGGTGGCGTCCAGCGATCAAGGTACAAATACTCTGGTGTGTCCTCCTGTACTGTCCCAAAACACCGTGGGGTTTCTTTACTGCATCCGAACCATTGCTCTTTTCCTTCAGGCAGAAGAAGACGTTTCAACCCAAAACTCTTCATGAGTCTCCCAGTGGCCTCCTTCAGTCGAGTGTCGGCCTTCCATTGATTGTGAGCTGAGCTGAACAGAGGTCGGTGGCTGGCTGAGAAACAGGGACTCTCCAGCAGCTTGACCTTCCAGCCTCTGAGCGCTGTTTGGATAAAAAGAGCGGAGAAAAGAGGCCGCCCAAGTGGCACAGAAAGGTTAAACAGGTCTTCGGTGCGCATCAGGACTACAGCATCGCCTTGTAAAGCCGTGCAGACACTTCCACTGCTCCCAGAAGCGGCTGGGGAGTAGGTGGCTGTCCACTCTCTAAGGTTCACTCTCAAGTGGAGACACTGCACGGCTGACCGGGTCAAAACAGGGGCAGCCACCAGCCTCACTGGGCCCCCGCCTTCTCCTTCTAACTCTCGTATCAGTCTTTCTATCACTCGAGGCTGCTCCAACTCAACACCATCAGGAACCACGAAGACGAACTCTGTCTGGATGTGGAACTCGGGCCTGTGAGCCTGTGGAGGCTGATCCGGGCTAGGAGAGAGCAGGAGAAGCCGAGCGCCCTCTGGAAGCACAAGCGGAGGGTAAGGAGAGGTGTCTGCAACCACCAGGAATGGCAGTTCAGCTCGTTGTCGAAGGAAGGAACTAGCCACATCTGCAACATAATTTTCAAAGTTTTCAAATTCTCGGAGTAGTGTTGTTACTCGAGGGTTTCGACCATGGCTGTCCAAGGCCCCTGCATGTCCTGACAATATGCCCAGATCACTCCCAAGACTTGATCCTTGCAATGATGCCTTTTTCGTCCCCCGGCCTAGTTCCTTCCTCTTCTCCAACATCTGCTGCTGAGCTCGTGACACATAATAGAGAACAAGGAGGTTCAGGATGATGGCTGCAGTTAACAAGCCCTGGCAGAAACTAATGCGCATGGCAATTTCTTTCACAATTTGTAAACTAACATTGAATAATCCAAAATATCCATGTATGCAGTGATCCTTTCGAGGGCAGGAAAGGAGAATGCTGCAAAACAGGAAAAACAATGATAAGCTTACAATACATGTGATGGATAATAAAGACTATGTGAAACAAGGTCAGACTGGTCAGTCAAAGCACACATTTGCAGAGTACATGCACTGCGAATATCTAAATTGCACTCGGTTTCAATGAAAAAAGCTGTTAGATAAGTAAATACAGAAACGCATTTAACTACATCATTCCAGATAAATGCAGTAGGTCCATGGAACATTTTATGATTAGTAATAACACAGTGTAGCTAATTTGACCCACTATGCAGACAACACAAGGATTACGCAAATAAAAATACACTTGTTATAATGCCGTGTATGTCCTGCATCGCGTACAGTTAGTACAGTTAAGCGGAGGTGAATCAGTTCATTACCTTGAGTTTTAGCCATAGAAATCTGCTTTAGCCACAACCAACACCGATATTTCACTAGATCCATGCACCGCAAGTGTCTGATTTTTTCCCTACTTCCTGATTCAAATATATTTTTCAAAATAAAGTGCATATCCAAATTTGTATTTTATTTATTTTTATCTAAGAAGTAGAGACAACATAAACATCCCAAGACGTGACACAAAATACGCAAATAAATAATAATGATCATTAAAAAAAAGACATATGATCTTCAGCATCATCTTCAGACAGATTTAATCTATAAAAGGATTTGAGTTACCCAGTTTTAAACCTTAAAAAAATGAATTTAGATGATTGTTCTGTCAAGAAAAACACGTTTTGAAATGTTTAAATATAAACGAACAGGTTACATTTCTGTAAACAATAAACACATATTTGGATGTAGATATTAATGCCCTTTACAACTTTTGTTCCATTTGTTCCTTGATGACCTCACTAAAGGCTCAGACTCACTCCAGTATTGTATAAATAAAGTCAATGTAGTTATGGTTAGTTGGATTTTCTTTTCAGAATTCACCAAAAAGGAACACACATGCAAGTGGGCTTTAATCCAACTTCAAGCACAGTGCACTTAATAAATCAACTAAATAATATAGTAAACCAAATGAGTTTCAGAATGCTTCTTTTATTCTGAAGTGTAACGGGCGGAAGTGTAGTATTTTACACACTGAAGAATAGTAATTTCTGTGCGTGAGAAAAGGAAGAAAGGAGGGCAGCTTATGGTGAAGTACCCCTGGGAAGAAGACGGCTGTGGGCTACTTTTGTTATTGTTTGTGCAATAACACTGACCGAATCCACCTCCTTGTCCAGAGGAAAGTGTGATCGGTGAAAATGGAGGCGGACAGATCGGGCGGAGGACCAAACCCCAACTCTGGAGGCAGCGGCGTAGCAGGACGCAACCCAAACGGGCCCAAAGGAGCACCGAGCCCGGGGACAGCACACACAGTGACCGGGGCCATGGCCGCTGGACCCGCGGCGGCTACGGTGGGCCTCCTGCTGCCGGGGTCTGGGCCTGGGCCGATGCCTGGGTCTCAGCTTCGGGAGCTGCACGAAGCAGACTCGGGAATGACGCTTCCTGGGATCCTTCACTTTATCCAGTACGAGTGGGGACGTTTCCAGGCCGAGAAATACCGCTGGGAAGCAGAGAGAGACGAGCTCCGGGTATACCTCTCCTACACTTTGCTTATCATTGTGCAGTGATGACTAATAACGTCTTTAGTGAGGGTCTATTTTTATCCCCCATTGTGCCGTGGAGTCAGACACAAAGCTAACGGGCTAACCTAACAGTTAACGTCACTACACTGAAGAGGATGTGTTGTTATTACTACAGAGCTAGAGCTAACGCTGGTGCTAATCCCTCGATACTTTCCCAGTTGGGTCTTTTCCTCTAAACATCTAATTTGAGCCATAAACTTTAATATGATACATCCATTACAGTCTTCACTGTGACCTATATGTACACGCCATAAAAACATATTGGAAAGAAAGTTATTGTAAGTACCATAACATCTGGTGGTGAAGTGTATCCGGATCATCAGCTCCGATTGGCTCTGACACAAAAGCAGAATCTTATTTTGTATGAACTGTTTTCTCCTCTGCATTGTAGCCTTAAAAAGCACGTGTTAGTCTCTGGTTCGTTTCATTTGGCTAAGAACTCTCTCCCACTTAACTCTATGATAAAAATAGAATTCAGTTGAAATATTTATGAACAAAAACAAGTGGCTGTACAGGCATGCTGTATAAGAGTGGGACTGAAGTCTAAGGTAGGCCAGCTTGCTATTATGGTTTGTTTGGATGGGTTTGATGTGTGCACACACATTGCTGGATGTGGTCTGGTTTCTCGGAAACCTGTAGCACCATCTTTGCTCTTGCTGATGGACAGTATTGTGGGTTGTAGCTGCTGTTAACTTAATAAAATGAAATGACACCACATGAAAGCTTCATAAAACATTACAGCAGCAGTAGTAGAAGCTGTGTAGAATCAGTGTTGGATCAGAGCATATGCTGCTTCCTCTGCACTGGAACCACTAGGTCCACCTGTGGTCTTGTGTCTCAGTGACATATTCAGGCCTCTTGGTTTGAAAACACAAGAGACTGTGTCACTTCTTCCACTGTAATTCAATATAATGAGCTTTATAATTCATTAGCGATTTACTCCCCAAAACAGGTTTTGTTTTTTGCTTATTTGAGTCAGGAGCTTTGCATGCACTGAGATTTCTTGCAAGAGGAAAATGCAAAAAAGCATTTTATGGTTTAAATACAAAACTCAATATAAACTTTTTCATATTGACACATTAGAATGAACCTATTGTCCGTTTTGTTTCACATTTGATTGATCTTTTGTGGCCACAGAATAAATATTGCGTTGGTTAAAAGCCATAATGTTTTGGACAGTGGTTCAAGTCCTTGGGATTTAAGGTGCAATGGTTATTGTCACATGGTTACATTACAGGTTGAGTCTTGTCTGTGTGAGTTGGTGCAAAAATATGCTCTGGCCATGGAACATGAAGCAGGCGGATGAATTAGAGGTGCTTTTTTATTGTTTGCTGAGGTTTAGTGTAATGGGCAAATACAACTTTTGTTACTGTAGAAAATGCAGACTCCTGTTATTTGCAGCTCCCTGCGTTCTTCATCTATTATCATTTGAAAATGCGAAATCATATGATATCTGAGTACTATTAGAATGATTCATCAGCAGATTCCCCTTTTCCAGTATTCCTGATTTTTGTCGACCATTACTCATGGAATGGGAGTTTTAGACTGTTCAGCAAGACGTGACTGAAAACGAGAAACGACAACATTAAGTGTGCTCAGGAGATATAGCAATTGACAAGTAGAGAATACTTGTTCAAAAATGCTTTTGCATAATTCGCCTGTGTATAATATATATAATGTTTTTCAGGCTCAGGTGGCATTTCTTCAGGGTGAGAGAAAAGGCCAAGAGAATATGAAGCAGGACTTGGTTAGACGGATCAAAATGCTGGAATATGCCCTTAAACAAGAGAGGTACTTTCCCTTACTCTGGTTTTGTGTGCGTCCATATGCTTTTCTTGCATTTTGTTGTATGAGTGTCGTTTGAAATTGGTTGTTTCTGTTCTGATTTGATTTTTGTCAAACTGCAGAGCTAAACACCAGAAACTGAAGACTGGCAATGATCAGAGCCCTACAGACAAGAAACCAGAAACGGAGGCAGACCAAGGTATTTTAGTTATGTAACTTATCTGAAAATAAAGTCATTTCAAACGACCAGCTCCCACTATACTTGCTCTTGCACTTGCACTATTTTGTTGCATCATCATTGACCCATCTGTTTTCTTAGTTCCCAATGGACCAGCAGAGTCAGACTCTGAACCAGCCAATCAGATGTCCTGGAAGGAGGGACGTCAACTATTACGCAAGTAAGGGCATCAGCTGCTATTTTCCAACTTCATATTACACTACCAGACATAAACTTGAGATTTAACATAATTAATATTCTCATACTCTATATTGATTGTTGCATACTTTTCTACCGATTACAGATATCTAGAAGAAGTGGGCTATTCAGACACAATTCTGGATATGCGATCCAAACGTGTGCGTTCACTCCTCGGACGAAGCAGTCCAGAGGCAAACGGACCTCCGCCCAGTGACGCTTTTTCAGAGCCGGAGCCACGAATGGGAGGAGAGTCCTTACTGGTCCGACAGATAGAGGAACAAATCAAGAGGTAAGATGATTGACATAAGCCCATGGCTCTATTATAAAAGATCTGGATATGGTATTGCTATCTTAAACCTGTAGTGAGTTTAAGATAGCATTATTATTGGTACTATAGTGCAACAATCCTCTGCAGTCCAGAAATCACTTTTCCCATAGAGCGCGATGTAAAAACAAACTAGTGTTTGCCAGGCCACCTACAGCTTTCACAAAGGTTGGATTTTTGCCTATTGTCAAATCCTGAACTTTTTCTCTGTTCAAATCATTCAGTTCGTGTTAGTTATTCAGTTTGTAAAAAAATCGTTTTAATCTTAAGCTTCTGCTCGCTCTTTTCCACCCTCCATGTGCCGACCAATCATGTGATGTGGGAGAAGAGCACTGCTGCACATAGTCATGGGCCGTACCTTGCCGCTAAAGGCTAAACTGGGCTCGGCCCACTGGGTGTTTCCTTCCCAGTTGCCAGGATCCTTGTCTTCTGAAGCTTTTCGGAGGAATCCAGGTCATCAGAGCTTTGCCAAGTGGTGTTTCTATTCACCCAAAGCCTTGCGTTCTCCGCAGTTCGTCTCCTCCGTTTGGCTCATTTACCAAGGGTGCACCTGTGGATCCTTGCTTTAAATTATCCACAAGGAACTGAAATGAACTTACAATTTTGTGAACTTCATGCAATGATTGCATTTTGAAAAAATAAAACAAAAACTTTTAAATAAAATGCAATTGGGACACAAGCAGCAAATTAAGCAAGCAAGCAAATGATGCTTTCCAAAAAGCATGTTTTAGTTAATTGTTTATATTACAGCAAGCCCAGTTAGATGTAGCATGTTGTGTATGTCAGCATTTTATTGGGGATAAAATGACCAGCTGAAGATGTTTCATAGGCTGTATTTATTTATTTCTCAGCCTAAATAACTTAATAACACATTGCACAAATTACGTCATAACGTTTAGTTTACATATTTTAACAGTTTGGGACATATGGACATTTTTGGCTTTTGTACATTTTTAAAAGCATTGTTTTTTACATTTGTAAGTTTTATCACATTTGATCTCTTCACATGAGCTTGTTCCAATTGAAACACTTAGCTGACTCTAGAGGAGCAAAATATGAAATTAAAATAAACTAAAGGAACTGAATGTTGGCCAAAGGTAAAGTGCTGCTGAACATAATTCTCTCTTCAGACTAAAGTATTAATTTGTGATTTGTAGGAACGCAGGTAAAGAGACCTCAAAGGAGCACATGGGTGGCTCCATTCTTGATAAAATTCCCTTCCTGCATGGCTGTGAGGATGATGATGAAGATGACAGTGATGAAGATGATGACTTCCAGGGCATAGCAACAGACTGTATTGATGGACCACGTAAGACCAAAAAGTCTCGAGTAAAGGTAGGGAGATTTTCTCAAAAGCACAAAAATAACCTGAAATGGTTGTGTCAAAAGTCTCAATCTGTCTTTTCTAGATGAGCTCGGAACCCATGACCACAGACCTGGACCCAGAGGACGAAGAGGACGAAGATGATTCTGAAGATGCCCAGAATGAATTTGACTTCTTGGGATCCGGGGAGGATGGGGAGGGGGCGGGAGAGGCACGAATCTCGGGGGATGGACGGGAGTTAGGTACGCTGTTGCCATAGCGACATCATCAGCACCATCACAGTAGCATCACTGCCACCAGTGCACCTAGCACCTGTCTGTCTGTCCTCAGAATCCCTTCTCCTCTCCTCGCACCCCTTCACTGCACACCATCCTTCCTGCTTCTCTGTGTCCTAGCATCTTTTTTGTGTCAATAAAACCAACCTCTTTTTCCAACCGCCTGTCTCTGTCCTGTTTCACATGCTGTCAGTCTTTAGCACTGTGTCACTGCGATTGCTGCTTGTAGATGTATCCATGTATTCTCTATTCACTTGTGCATGTTGCCTCAGTCCATCAGTGTTGGGGTCTTTAGCTTTAGTTTCCACGTATTTGAAAGCTTTTGAACATCCTAAAATATTACATACAGCCTTACTTTGACTGTATTTTTCTGTCTATCTGGTTCCATCTGTTGATGGCCCTTCCTTTACAATCCCTATGACTGGATATTTTGTGTTTTTTCTGCTCTTGCTTGGTTCAGAGAACCGCAGGAACAAGTTACAAGACATGATACCGGACTTCCCCCCTAAACCTGCCCCGCCTCCATCTGTTTCAGGACAGTCCCGCTCAGGGGAAGGTAAGACTTCCCAAAATCCCATCAAATATTTATTATTACAGTTTTCATTGCTCAACCATTTTAATATATATTTTATATTGTATGTATGCAATAATTATGAATTATTATGCCCCTGTTCTTTTTGGTTAAGTTTGGGCTTAAGCAAAATGAAAGTGAAATTATTTGTGTTTCCATGACCACACCTAAAGGTGGCGCCCTGAGTTTCTCCTCTGATGTGTTCATTATGGATGCTGTTGGAGGAGGTGACATGAACCTTGGTGAACTGGCAGATCTCACTGTGGCAAATGACAACGATCTCTCTTTGGATGTAAAGATAAAGAAATTGATCAATACATATAATATATAAATAATATATACATATATATTATATATATATGCTGTTTCATACCAGATGCATGACAACAGAGAAGAGTTTAAGAAGACATGGAACCCACGCTTTACACTACGCAGCCATTTTGATGCCATTCGTGCAATGACATTCCACCCAAGCCAAGCAGTGCTGCTCACAGCTTCTGAAGATGGAACACTAAAACTGTGGAACCTCAACAAGGCAATGCACTCAAAAAAGTAAGATTAAGAATAGATGATTAAATAAAGGACTTTTCTAGTATTTGTTAACTAAAATTGCAGGATGAGTCATGACTTATTTAATTCTGCAGAAATGCAGCTTTGGATGTTGAGCCTATTTACACATTCAGAGCACACAGGTAAGTTAATTTCTGTATATTGGTGTTGCATCGTAGTGTATCAATTATACTATTAGTAATGTAATTGGTTTGGGTAAGTAAGTCATTTGTAAGTTCTTTATCCCACCCCTTTAGTGGTGCTGTGCTGTCTCTCACAATTGGGGAGGACGGGGACACGTGCTATAGTGGCGGTCTGGATGGATCGGTTCGCTGCTGGAAGATGCCAGATCTCAATGTGGATCCTTATGACAACTATGGTAAATAAGTCCCAGTGCTAAATGTTGAAAGTAAATTATTGATCGCAGTGTTTCATGCTGTTCTGTCTTTTGTTTATTCCAGATCCCAGCATCGAGAGCAGCGTGCTTTTAGGTCATGAGGACAGTGTGTGGGGTCTCACATATTCTGCTGTGCACAATCGCTTGGCGTCATGTTCAGCTGATGGCACCATTAGAATCTGGAATCCTCAAAACTCTGCCCCATGTTTGTCTGTCTTCAATAAAGAGAAAGGTAACTTTGTGCTTGGATACATATTTTCTTTGCCAGGGTTAAAAACATATTTATTTTTTACATTTAGAACATGGCACACCCACCTCTGTAGCTTTTGTAGCTACTGATCCTAACCAAATTGTGGTGTCTTATAATGGTGGTGAGACTTTGATTTATGACCTCAATACAGAACAGAGTGTCACTTCCCTACAGACAGAGACCAAGGATGGTGAGCCTTTTTGTTTCTTGTCAAACTATACAAGGATTAACATGGTTTATAATGATGTTTTTCTATCTTTGATTTACATACAGGCAGTGAACTGATAAACCGTGTAGTCAGTCACCCTTTAGAAGCTGTGTCCATCACGGCACATGAGAATCGAACTATCCGTTTTGCAGACAACAAGACAGGTATCTATGGAGCTTTAATTTGGCCTTAGTGTTACATATGTTACATATAGCATTCATCTTTGTATTTTCACAGGTAAAGTTGTCCATTCAATGGTGGCTCATCTGGATGCAGTTACTTGTCTCACTACAGACCCGAAAGGCACTTACCTCATCTCAGGCAGTAAGTTCCAGAGACACATTCTGATCTAACGGTATCAAAGGTTTCAAAGGTAATCTTCTGGACAATGTTTTGAAAAAGATGTTTCGGCTACTATCTAGAATAGGGACTGTCTGATATGGCTTTTTTTGACACTATAGCAATATTTGATATTTGGCTTGCTGTTGTGGCCAATAACTGATATTTGTCAATAGCGATATTTTGATTTTAAAAACCATAGCAAGGCCAACGCTTAATTTTAAGTTAACCTAAATCTTTCACTTTAGTCAAAATAATAACAAAATGTATTAATCAGGTATATATATAAAATTGTTTGTTACATAATTCTGTAACAATACAGCTATATTTTTAGCCCCCCCCCCCATTTATCGGCCATCCCTAATATAGAGGCCATTGACAAATCTCAAAGTGCAGGTCAGAGGAGCAGAGATGGAGCTCTTTGTACCTCTTGGAACACTCCTGGACAAATGAGGAATTTCAGCAACATTGGATATTGATATGAACATTTTGGAAATGGATAAGACGACATGAATGAAAGAATGACATTTTTTTTTAAGTGTCATGCACTCAGCCCACGTGGGTTTATATGACACTGTTAACATTAAATAAAGAAAAAATGTCCGTATAAACAACAATATCAGAACATAAGAAGATACAGCTTATTCATGTTATTTCTGGATACAAAGTCTTTTGCCTTAATGTCCAGGCCTTCTCCACAAAGGTTGACACACAGAACATTTCATTTTCAAAGAACCAGTACATAATTTCATCTTCCGGCAGCCAAAACAAATCAGGATTTTTGTTGTTGTTGGATTATGTCATGACTTCCCAACAATAATTGGGAAGTCCTTTTGTAAAGTATAAAAATCCCTCTATTGACTCGGCGTATACTTCTTAAACATGACTTTTTATTGTACACCCATGAAGCTTTGTTCTCTCTGTCTCCCTCCCTCAGGCCATGACTGCTCAGTGCGCCTCTGGATGCTCGACAACAGGACGTGCGTGCAGGAGATCACGGCTCACAGGAAGAAACACGACGAGGCCATACATGATGTGGCCTTCCACTCTTCCCAACCCTTTATTGCTAGCGCCGGCGCAGATGCACTTGCCAAGATCTTTGTCTGGTGAGAAGGACAGGATATGGCTGTGGAAGTGCCTATGGAATGTGAACTGGAGTCACAATTTATGTTTCATTAGTTTTGGGAACAGTTTGATTAGTTGGCTTGTATTGTTAAGTGTGTTTTTGAAATGTATAGTAAATTATACATTGTTTTATCTTTTGTTTTTTTTTGTTTTTCATTTTTTTCAGAGTCTTGTTACTACAACCGAAGAATCTCATGGACAATTTTGCCCTGCCTGCTTAAACACTGTCACACACAGCTGTCCTACAGCCCACTGGCTGGGCTGGCACCACAGGACACCGGCTCTTTAGGTCACCGTTTTGTGATGCCTCAATGACTTCTTATACTGTAATAATGTTTTTTAAAGGATCCTGGCTGCTCAGTTTTTCGATTATGTTTGGACTAGTACTTTTTACACTACATCAATCCATTGTGCTTTTTTTGTGGGCTGGTGGGTCTTGCAAAGCACTGTGTGTTTGGGCGCTTACTGCTAAGCATTATATAAGTGAATCACCAAGTATAAATGCACCATTACATCACTTGCCTGTTTAGGTTTTTTATTGGTTAATTTGTTTGTGGCTAACATGGACATAAAGGGCAAGGCTGAAGGCAGGAAGTGTGAAAAGTGGTAACACCCGACAGATCTCTGCATTGACATTCAATGCATTACATTCCAAAGACTCCAGAATGAATGTGTGGTGTTACTAGAGTAGAGGAGGAGGAGGAGGAGGAGGAGGAGGAGGAGAATGTTTGTTTTGCTTATACGGACACTAATCACTTACCAGTGTTAACAAAAAGCTTTAATTTCAGCTTCAATTGCCAAGACAAGAGTCATTGTTTGTCCAAGTGTTACACCCCCAGGATTCTGCCTGTTTTGAACTGACTTGTTTCAAAGCCAGTTGTATATGGGATTTTTTTATGAATTAGGAAATCTGAGAATTAATTTTTACTACTGCTTAATAGAATTTACACAGGCACTTGGATGGAAATGGGCAACGCAATGTCCTGTGCAAATGAGGCAAAGTGCATGATTGGGTGCTTTTTCTGTAGTGTAGCACTTGTCTGACAGACCATGTGTTTGTGTACGCACTAATTAAATCTTGGTGCTACAAGAGACTGATCTTGAATCAGAATCAGGGATGTGTGTTTTGTGTTATACTGCCTGTGTCAGTAATTTAGGCCCCAGATTATCTACTTTAAAACACCCTTTCTGATGTGGTCACTTACTCACAATGAAAAGGACTGTACAGACTGAAACTATAATCATTTCAACCTAATCATCAAACCAGATTGCAGAGTGTCTTTTGTTCTTATTTATTCATTTAAGGCATTTAGCAACATGTATATTTTTACTCCTTTTTTATAGGTTTTAGTATGCAGCTGGTATCTGGTAGGAAAATGTTTGAGAATATATTATCAGTCTCTTAAATAAAATAATAGCAAGACTTCCACTCATAACACAACAGCGACACATCTGTTGAAAATGCCCTAACCATACTCTTGCTACCAACAATTGTTTTTTAATCATTGTCATATCCATTTCATTTTCTATTAGATTCCACATTGTACTACATTTCCGTGTGTTTGCTTGTTTATAAACAGGGTACATAAATCCAAACTGAAGTAAAAGCATAAGAAAGACGTTTGCTGTATTTTGGTTTGTCACTGGTGTCTAACACACTAAATAGACAAATCTGGGTGATAGTGGTTGTAAAATGATGGATGAACATGCCACTACTTGCTGTCATTGTACATGATATTTTGTTTTGTAAAATGTTCTGAAACATTAAGGTGTAATAAGAATAAGTATCATAAGTGGATCACCCTTTCTTTATAGGCTTAGAATAAATGTAATTGAGAATGGCAATGTATTACCCTAATAAAACTGTAAAAAAAAAAAAGTCAGAGGCCATGGTAAGGACACTTACTGGTTTTTTTTGTTTGTTTTTTTTTATTAGCAATTTATCACTGTGTGATATTTTGTACAACATAATTAAGCTGCATTAAACAAATTTCCTCCAACCATGAGGTATTAGAGACGTGCTTTTTAATAATGATGTACTATTATATATTTTTGAACTGTAGCCTAGCTTGTATCAAATGTTTTGTTTATGGCCCTCTGCTGAATGCCATTTAGAAAGAAAATTATTTTGTACAGTAAACAGTTTTATTGTGTTTTTTTTTTTTCTACAGCCTGAAAGCATCACACATCTGAACAATGAATTATTATTTTTTTAAATATATATACACACACACACACACACCTTATATATATATACACACACACAATATATATAGTGTGTGTATATATATATACACACTATATATATATATATATATATATATATATATATATATATATATATATATATATATATATATATATATATATATATAAACTAGTTACTTAAGCCGTATGGAAAGGCTGCCCTTTAGTGGCGATGAAAAGTATTGTACTGTAAAGGCCATGTGCATCAAATTAAATGTGTTGAACCTTTCTGTAACACTGTCGTGCCGGTCACGTTTGGAGTAAAGAACTGTGCAGAAGGAGGTTAGAGAAACGAGGAGAGATGAGGGAGAGGAATAATGAAGGAACTGTATTCAGGCGGTGTAAGCTGATCCAAGAGCCCTTTTGGAAAGTAAGGCAAGGCAAGGAGGAGTGAAAGAAAAAACATAAAAACGAACGCCTATTGGTTGGAAGGGCTGTCAATCGTTTCACTTCCTCTTAGGCGGGGCAGGAATCGGGGAGGGAGTGGGAGGTCTCTCCCCTGTCTGCTTTTTGAACAAAAAAGTCTGATCTGGGGCTGAAACTGAAAGAGGCGAGACTTGTAAAAGAGTGCAGCCTGTTGCGCTCACTCTCCATTCTCACAGTTTCCTGTTTTAAGGAGGCCATTTTGTGAGGCACTCTGGACTGGAGAAAAGAATAACAAAGTTCTGCATTGTTGCTGCTGTTTCGACCCTACGGCAGGGAGTTTCACTATCAAGTTTGGATTTTCTCCTCTGTTGAAGACAACTTCTGAAAACTACTAAACTTACTGACGGTGGGACACAAGAGCACCCTGAGGGAATTTGGATCCTCGATCTCTCTGCTTTATTGAAGCCTGGCTCCATAAGAACACAAAGCAGAAGGTGGGGTGCTGTACTTCCTGGTCTGGATAAGGACTTTCTGTTCGTGTGGGTGGGAGTGGACCCCTGCAGTGCTGTGAGCCTCTATGGACCGTGGCTTTTCACTCTGACCTAGAGGAGGGGGTTTGTCTGGACTTTAGGCTTCACATGGCTCATGCTAGCCCCTGTATGCCCTCTGGCTCTGGGGGAATGATGTTCTTTCCTCCTGGAGGGGCCTCTCCACCAGCTCCAGTTGTGATGCCACAAGGGCCCCCAGTCCTATCATAGACATGTTATCAGGGCAGGGCCCTGGAGGGGCTGTGGTGCCCAGTGTGCCCCCCACTCCAGTTGGAGTGTCCTTCTTCATCCAGATTGGGTTGACCAGGGAGCCCGTCTTCATGCCTCAGACTGCAGACCTGGCTTATGTCAAGCAAATATCTTGCTCCATTGTTGACACCAAGGTAGGAAGTGTGAGTGATTTCAGGTTAAACTGGGCGTGTGTGTGTTCTCCAGGTGAATTCCTATTGAGCTGTGCAGGTCTGTGTTGTAAGCAGATTGCTGTCTACATACCACAAATCACTATTTTATGCTATCATTTTTTCATCTTCCATAATTTAAGGTTCAAGACTGAAAGTTGAACAGTTCATAATTTCTTAATAACTATATTAACATCCTCTAGCCTTGCCCTTAGATTTACATAGAATTAAATCTGCCACTATTCACTTTATTCATCTTATTGAAATTTATACTGTGTTATTGTTTCCCCTGCGTTTACTCTGAAGCTGTGGTATTTTATTGTATCTCTTCTCTTTATTAATGTGAGTGACTCTTATTGTAAAAATGTGGTTTGAAGAGAAGCAGTTGACAAGTACCGAGAATGACGACAGAAAACTCAAGCCACGGTGAGGGAGGAATGGGGAATTATCTTATCAGCAAACCTGCAATACTTCCAGTAGAATTGCAGCATATCCCAAATTTGCAGTAGATTCATATTGAAGTTGTAGAAACATTGAACAACTGTAAAATGCCAGTGTCCATCAGCTGACTATGAGATTACAGTATACGAGTTTGTCTGCTCTGGAGGCCTGTTGGTAAGGCCTGATGAACAGCACATGACAGTGTGCTTCCATGCAGAACCATGAGAAGGTTTTGATCCATCTAGAAATATTTAAACCATAATAACCAAGTCAAATGTTGCTGTAATGATGCTGTAATAAAGTATCAGCCTAATCAGAGGCAGTACTGGTTATTTGAATGTGAGTGGTCATTTTGAATATTCAATGACTGCATCATCAACTGACTGTTAATCTCTTGTAACCTTAAAGGAGACATTATGTTTGGTTCAGGCAATTAGGCTTGAACTGTATCATAGATCATCATTTTACATTTTGTTCATTGTAAACTGCAATATTGATCTAAATTATATTACGGCTTAGTAATATAAACAGATCCATTAACTTCCTGCTCAAACCGGCAGAGCTCTTCATACTGACATTTCACCCTAACAAGCAGAAGTTTTTCATTTGTGTTTTTTTTATTGCAAAGCGGCGACGTGACCTTTTTTAACCCGCCATTTATCACTCTTAGTCTTTTTTTCAAATAATCACAATCAAGCACAGGGATGTGGGAAGACATAGGTGGTAGGTGAAAACGGGGATTTTCAGAGCACTGGAGCCTCAGTTGCAGGACAATACAAGATTAGACAAACATGCATAAATCACTCATAATAAATCTCTGAGTAAAGGTAAGATAAGGAAACACTCATTAAGCTCAAGTTGATATAGCATAATATGTCAAGGAAAGTGAAGTCTTACCGTCCATCAAACAATCAAAAACTGTCAGGAGAAAACATTTTCAAACAGCTCTCACACATTCTGCAATCCTAATCCTATAAATACAATCCTCCTGCACTACTTTGGCCAGACAATGGGCAGCTTGTCCTGGGGCTTTGACACATGAGTGGGATCGTGAGCATGCATGAATGCCTACATTGGTGTTTTTTGGACGGGACAGGAGTGGAGGCAGTTTGGTACCCCCACACCCCCGCCCTCTCCTCTCTCTCATCCCAGAAAGGGTGAGTCACTGCTCTGTTTATTCACAAGCTCCCGTCTTGTGTTCCATTGACATGTTTTTCCATTCACTACACTGACTGGAGAAGCACAATCTTCCCTCGTTCACTTTCCCTCACAAAGCCCTGGATGACGGCGTTTGATGCCTCTTTCTTTAAAACAGTGAGCTGAACTTCTCTCACTAACCTAAGCCACTTCTACACTATTGTGCACTCCTAGTGGTATGCTCTCTGAAACCTAACGTTCATATCATGACATAGTGTTTTCGAAACAGAATCTTGTTATCTTGTCTATTCAATACAGTATTATTAGTACCGCTTTATAATATTTTTAATAGTCTTAATAAAGCAAGCAAGTAAGTAGTTCCTAATCCTGAATTAATAAGTATTTTATCAATACGTTATTGTAAGCTGTTTTTGTATTATTTTAAAGTTTCAGTACTTGAGTCCACTGTAGCACCTATTCCACCTTTAAAGTGGCTTTTATAGTTTGGTTAGTTTTGTACTTTAGTTTGTTGTTTACTAGAATTTAAATGCATTGCTGTATTAGTTATATTTATGAAAGCGAGCTGGCTTTCATAAATATAACTAATACAGCAATGTGCTGTATTAGTTGTAATATACAATGTTCTCCTGTGCTCCCTGAATTTGGTACTTCCTCTCCTTATTTGTAAGTAATTATATAATTTTTTTTATTTACTTTTATTTTATCAGTCCAGGCTAGTCCCACTGAGATTCAGAATCTCTCTTTCAGGGGAGTCCTGGCCCCAGGGGAAGCCTATTGTACGTGGTTTGTGAAATTGGAGCACACAGAGGATGAACATGCTAACTAAAAACCCCACAAAAGAACCCAGGAACTTCTTTCTGTGAGGCTGACACACTATCAGCTGTGCCACTGTGCCGCCCATATATGCAGACACAAATTAAGACACATAAAGTCAAATAGATTTTCCGAAATCTGACCTTGATTAATTTCACAGCACAAAATTGACTGCATGTTTCAACATTGTGACTACTGGTAGTAGCCGCAGCAACCTCGTTGACTAATTTTAGCTACTACATGTTTCATCATGTGACATGAAATTAATCTCATTCAAATTATACTAATGGAGAGAAGCTTCAGTGAAAGACTGAACCACCCTCACTGTGTGAAGGAGAGGATTCACAGATCTTTCCTTCCTGCTGCGGTCAGACTGTTTAATGAACTCTGCTAACAATTAGTCCTGAACTTGTGTCATCTGCTTGTCATGTGAAATATTGTCACATAATGTGAATTATCTCTGGTGCAATCATTACTGAAGTCACTTTACTTCTCATTTATACTATACTCCATGTGCTGCACTGTTCAGAATCATAGCCATAGCCATTTATTGTACATAATATTTCTATAAAGGAGTATTCAACATTTTTTCTGCACATTGTGTTAGATTTTTTAAGTGATTTAGTTTGTTTTTATTGCATGTTTCTATTCTCCTGCTGTTCTTTAACTGTCCATTGCAACATTGTAATTCCCCCATTGTGTGACAAATAAAGGCTTATCTTAATTGGTTAATTTAAATTTTTGGTCAGGTATTTCTTGGCACTCTGCGACATCCGTATACTGACCGACAACCTTTCACTCTGGCACAGAGCCGTTATGGGCAACAATTCAGATAAAAAAATTGACCTATTATGGCCTCGGATAGTGCGAAGTGTACAGCATGTTACAATAATGTGGCCATACAATTGTCCTATGTAACTTATTTCCTCATTAGACACTCAAATGTTGCTCCCTGTCATGCTCACTATTTCACTGCTGTCTGTCTTGCAACTCGGGCTGTTTCTTCAAAACCTCTCAGAACTCAGGAGTTTGGCCCTAGGAATGGGAGGACACATGGGCATGTGCACAATGCTTAATTTGTACCTCAAAATTCAGCCCAGAGTTCCCTGTAAAATAATATATATACATTTATCTAATGGCGTTTAAATTAACTTGCAATGGGATCTCTGAACCGTTCAGGATGAGAAAATGGGCATAAAGATATTACAACAATCTCGAATAATAACACATGGTGCGTTCACACTAGTCCTGATGTGGACTTGGATTGGTCCTGCTCTAGTCCTGTTTAGTCCTGATGTATTCCAGGTTTAGCCAGTGTGAACGCACACCTAAGTCACAGGGCCATGGACTAGTCACCTAGGGCCGCTAACTGTAACAAGCAGAAGATGATGATGATTAATTTCAGAGCATGAATTATTTCCTTGTTTTACTGGTACTTTAGTTTATTTTTCTATCAGTTCTTTTCCTTACCTTATGTCAATTTAGTTTTGAATTAATCATAATAATCATAATCTCTCAAAATGTCGTAAAAATTGACAATATTCAAATCCACAAAAGATGCAGAGTTCACCTCATGCAATGGTAAGAGGAACATTGTAACTTTTGACTCTTCTACCACTGAGCTTTCTTGTTGAACTCTTTAATGCAAATACCCACAGCTATTTGGGAAACACCCTTTCAAATGTCTAGATTATGAGCCTCGAGCATCAGTGTTTTTATGCCCACATACTCTGTTAGGTGTCAGATTTGCATGCTGTAGCGGGACATCTTTGCATCTCCTGATGGTTAAACCTGAGCTGCAGATTGAAGCATAGCCTGCTCAGGGACATTTGGTTATTCAAAGTGCATTATGGCCACAATCCTCATGACAGCAAATTTGTTCAAGAGAGTTTAGCTGATTAAGATTGTTTTTTGTGTGAAATGATATAGCAGTGAGATAATCACAAACCCATTTTGCATTTTATATTTTGATATAACATATTCTTTATTGCTCAATGGTCTAAACGGCCATTTTAGCCCTCCAAACCCTTAACAGAGTACACTTGAATTGTCATTAGCAAATTTCTAAAACTAATCCAGTGATTAGAATGAAAGAATTGGGATTGCACCATAATACGTTGGGAAGCTTATCAGTGTTTTGTACCATACTGACCTTTTCTAATTCGCTGCTGGTAAGAATTTATGGACAACATAAAACAATAGGCTCTTTTATACAAAATGTTGAAGTCCCAAATTTACATCCGTTGTCCCACAGTCACTCTTACATACAAACTCTAACTACCGGTAATATGCTCTTATGTTCTTTTTAGTAAATAAAGTAGAACTCAATCATTCTTAACAAACTATTTGTTCAATATGAGTTAAGTCTTTGTCATGCTTTATTGTTGTTTTAGAAAAATGAAAGCTTAGAATATTGAATGTAAAATCTATGATGATAAGGGATAACTGCCATTTGCAGTTAAAAACCACATTGGAAAGACATGTGC